>JARHVA010000854.1:75000-270000 GCA_037957365.1 Torreya grandis | reverse complement strand
ACTGATTATACTCAAATCTTAAAATCTATATATCTCTAATGAGCCCAAAAATATTAATGAGAATAATAATTATAGTAATGTAACCATGTGACCAAGATAACACAATGATAATGTATTGAAGTGATAAATGCATGGTGATCTACATAGAGGTTTGTTATTGATAAGTAAATGGACCATTTAATTATAAATATGAAATGGAGACTCAATACTACAAAACTATATATAATTAAACCAAAATGTATAACATGCATAATTTATACTCCTGTGAAAGGTATATGTGTATGGGATAACTTGAATTAACAATCATGAAATAATCAAGAACTAGGTATCCAAGTATGATAATATATCAACTCATATTATAATGAATATAATTCACTATGAAATTATATAAAAAATATAATCAACAAATTCAATCAACCTCATAAACATGAAATAAAATCAACATCTAGTAATGACAAAGATAAACTAATTAGACAATTCTATAATTAACTATTAATCATGAGATTACATATATTAATTAAAAATTGAGTATACAAACATTGTCATTGGCTTTCTTAAAACATCAAATGTAATGCATTGAATAAGAAAAAATCTTTTACAACATGAATCAAGATGAATTTCCAAACAAACTCCTACATATGAAGAAGACACAATTCAATATTACAGTAATCCTGAAAACATATGTAAAATCAATAATGGCCATAAGTACTTCCTACATAAAAATGAGCCCAACCATATAATGAGTCCCTACCCACCCCAAACATTAGTTGGAGATTGGATTAGATCATTCCACATTGAACCCAAATTATAAAGATTATAACCATGATGGAATATGAATGATATCCTAGGTTTTTAGGCTATGATTTCAATATAACCTAACACCAAGCACCACCCAAAAAACACATAAACATCCAACAGTGATTTAAAGGGATACCATATAGATAATTAAATATTCATAAATAAAAAACAACTTGAAATGTCTAAGACACCCAACTGTTTACATAAAATAGCAAACCATTCAAGCAACCAAATTAATTAATCAAAAATACGTGCACATGAAACTAAAAAATAGCATGAAAAACCACCATACTTGGTGTAGGTATTATTTGTATTTAAAACTATTTTACTTAGCTCATCTATAAACCATCCAAGTTTGAGAAGGAACAATTCTAGCGTTGCCCCATAAAGGGTTTCCTTGGATGTTGCATATTCATTCAACACAACTATTTTATAACAAAAAACTAGTTTTATAACAAAACCCAAATGAGAGTTTTCATGAAGAATTATAAGCCAAGAGATTGTTTTGATTTTATAGTAAAATTTACCCATTTCACTATATAGGAAAAATAACAACAAATTTACTTGTTTCCTCAATGGCCAACTATGTAATAGTCCTTCATTATTTTTTCTTCTTTTCCAACCCACACTTATCCACACCCTTTTCCATTCTCCCCCAATTCCATTTAAATGTATGATCTAAAGTTTCAACTAGAATAGCAATCCAATTCTTTCTTTTGAAATTTCAATCATTTTATCCATAATGAGTGCCGCTATTCCCCAAAACATACATGGACACCAAAAAACTAGTTCAACCCTCATCTCCATCCAAATCCTAGTCCATTAAAATTCCCATGGAATGTGCATAAAATGCCAATCAACCTTGTATAAAAATGCAATCTTTTTATTAGTTATGAAGGTCAATAAACAATCAAATAAATGATATATTATATCAATGTTTTTCCAAACAACTTGATTAACACAATCATGTGCTAAGTCCAAAAGGGACTTACCAACTTACACCATGGTCCTAAGTATCAATGATATATAAGTTATTTCTATGAATTTCCTTGGGGAATGATGTTAGAATGGAGAAATAGGCATACTTGGAATTTAATATGAATTCATTCTTAGAGCCTCATAAAACAATTTATAGGTCAAATTTAACTTCAACATCTATTTTATGTTAGAAATTACACCTTGTATGTTGGTTATTCATACCTTAGCCTCAGTCTGATTTTGAATATCAAGTGTTCTAATTGTCAACAAAATTCAATTGATTCAAAAACACCAAACATAATAGAATGTAAAATGATAAATGACTACACTATTAGTGTAGTTTTTTATTTTTCCCTATTTATTAATTAGGGAAATTGTATTTTTGTGCATACATGGAGTTTTCTTACATTTGTGGGATAGGATAGCTTATGTGGAGGTGTGTGTGTCATAGATGTGTCATAGGTGTCATAAGTAACTCCCTTGATGGGAGTTACTTCTCTATTCTTAGCACCTTGTCACCACCTTTCATGAAGGAGTTATAGTTTATTATCGGGGTGCCTTGACCACCTTTTGTGGAGGAGTTACATGCTCTCCTATATGTATTCCTCACTTTAGCCATCTCATGTTAATCAGATTTTGGTTTTCTCCATTTTGTCTTGTGCAATTTAGCTTCTTGTATAATTTCAAATTGCTTTAGCATCTATGTGGTGTGTACTTGCTTCATCTTGTGTGATCACATCTCCATTGCATTCACATTATCTAGATTATGGCAACAACTCCAATATGGTATCAGAGCCACTCCGATAATTGTGTGTCTGGTTATGCTATTCTAAAATTCTTACTTTGCTTTCTTAGTAGTTTTTTTAACTCCGTTGCATTTGAGAGCTTTGGTAGAGTTTCTTGAAAAATCATGAAAATCCATATGAAAACTTGTTTAAAAAAAATACTTCTGAGTTAGTATTTGCCAAGACATCTTGTCTAGATCTATTGTGGCTTTAGCAAAGGCAGTAGATTTCCTTTTCTTTTGGTCATTCTGCAGGAAAAGATAGTGTAGTCTAGCTCCACGACATGTTTCTCTCATTGCAAGTTTAAAGTTATTCTGATCTAAATCAGTCATCTAAATTAGTCATTTGAATCAATCATTTGAAAAGTGGAGAGAGGCATAGTCTAGTGACAGATCACCCATTTTAGTGCCTTCATTTCTTTTGCTCCTGCTTCAAAGAAGGGGTCAGCTGCATATGGGACTCGGCCTAGTGGCACGCGTACTAACCTCAACTTGTAGGAGTCGACAGACTGATGTCTAACTGTTTCAAGACCCACTTTGATACCATATCAGAGTTATTTCTAGAATCTAGATAATGCAAATGCAATGGAGACGTGATTCATGTAGGAACATAATGGGGTTGTAGGACACAAAAATAGGTTCTTGAAAGAGATGGGTAGCTATATGAATCACTCCAAATCCTTAAAACCACAGTATAGGGCCGAAGCCATCAATTGTGCTTGCTACATTCAAAACAAGGTTCCTCATAAAGATTAGAAAGGGATAACACCCTTTGAAGCTTGGTATAAAAGGAAACCTAATGTTGAGCACCTTAGAGTTTTTGAATCCCCAGCCATGGCCCACATTCTGAAGAAGAAATGCAAAGCTATGGATTGTCAATCTAAGCCTTACATCTTTGTAGGATATTCAAATGGTATTAAGGGGTATCACCTTCTAGATCCAGTCACTCATGAGTTGTTCATCGAGAGAAGTGTCCATTTTTAGGAGAGTCTTAGAGACTCAACACTTGATACTTATTATCCCTCATCAAATCTACTTATTCATGATGATTCCTCATTAGATTCAGGTCAGCCACAACAGGTTCTTGAGCCAGAGACATCTTCTTCTTCTTTGAGTTTAGACAATGAGGATAGTGATGTAGAGTCATCCACCTCTAGTCAGTCAAAGGATGAGGAGTTAGCACCTGACTTGCCCACTTCTGGGCCACTTTGGGCTAGATAGACACTTGAGAGTGCTGGCACTTGGGCAGGAGATCCCACAAATGATAGACGTACTAGGGGGGATTTTTAGAGAGATCCACATGCCTTCTTTGCTTTAGTTTCAGATCCACACACTTTTTGAGAGGCATCAGGGGTACTTGAGTGGGGTAATGCTATAGAGGAAGAATATTATTCCTTAATCAAAAATCACACTTGGGATTTGACTTCACTTCCTAAGGGAAGAAAGATGGTTTGATGTAGGTGGATATATTAGACCAAGTTTGTAGCAGATGGGTTGCTTGATAAGTACAAGGCACGATTGGTCACCAAGGGTTTCTCATAGGTGGTAGGCATTGACTACTCAGAGACCTTTGCATCCATTGCAAAGATGACTTCTATCTGACTCACCTTGGCTATTGCCACAACACATGGTTGGGATGTGCACCAGATGGATGTGAAGAGTGCCTTTCTTCATGGAGACCTAGAGGAGGAGATCTAAATGGAGCAGCTGTCTAGGATTTGTTTAGGATTCTTCCTTAGTATGCAGACTTAGGAAATCTATAAATGGCCTCAAATAGGCCCCTTAGGCTTGGTATGCCAAGATGGATTCCTTCCTTCTCACAATGGGTTTCACTAGGTGCCATTCTGATCCCAATGTCTACTTCTTGTAGCATGATGATTCGCTCCTGATTTTGGTTTTATATGTTGATGACCTTTTGATCACTGAGAGTTCTTCATCAGCTATTATAGTGGTGAAGGCATCTCTCTAGGATAGATTTGACATGACAGACTTGGGTTTGTTGCACTACTTCCTTGACATTGAGATCTCACAGTAAGATTCAGGGATTTCTCTTGCATAGCCTAAGTATGCTCTTGACTTATTAGCTCAGTTTCACATGGCTGATTGCAAGCCATCTTCAACTCCCTTTCTATTAGGAGTCAAGCTTGAGGCTGATTGTTCTTCACCATTGGTTAATGCCACTCAGTATCAACAACTTGTTGGTAGTCTCATCTACTTGACTCAAACTAGGCCTGACATATCATATACAGTGGGACTTGTCTCCAAATTCATGTAGGAACCTCATGAGCTACATTGGAAAGCAGCTAAGAGGATCTTGCATTTCATACAGGGTTCACAAAGATATGAGATTCATTACAGATTTGGCATAGAGGTTGACTTTGTTGGATATACAGATTCAGACTAGGTTGGTGATTCACAGACTCGCAAGTCCACTTTTGGTTACAGTTTCTCTCTAGGTTTTGGTCTTATCAGTTTGTCTAGCAAGAAGCAGAATGCTATTGCTATATCATCCACAAAGGTAGAGTATAAGGGAGATATTAATGTAGCTACTAAGGCTATTTGGCTTCAGGGGATTCTTTTTGAGTTTGGCATTCCTATCAGGCAACCCACCATCATTTATTGTGATAACCAGAGTACCATTCAGATTTATAGGAATCCAGTTCAACACCAGTGGACCAAGCACATAGAGATTCACATGCATTTCATTCGAGAGCTTATTCATAGTCAGGTCATTGACTTGATATTTTTCTAGTCTTTAGAGTAGGTTGCAGACATCTTCACCAAACCTTTCACCGAGAGTAAGTTCATTCATCTACAAGCTCTTCTTAGGGTGTGGTCTACATCTGCAATAGCATCATCTTTAGGGGGGCCTTCTAGTCTCTTCATTTCTTTTATGTCTCTCTTTTGGGGGGGAGTTTTTTCCTATGGGTTTTCTCCTTTTCTATATCTAATGGGAGATTGCATTTGTACATGGGTACCTCATCAGGCCTAGTTGTCAGGATCCATTTTATATTTCCACACTGCCCACCTAAGCTGCACTTATGGGGGGGTATTAGTGTAGTTTTTTATTTATTAATTAGGGAAATAGTATTTTTGTGCATACATGGATTTTTCCTACATTTGTGGGATAGGCTAGCTTATGTGGAGGTGTGTGTCATAGATGTGTCATAAGTAACTCCCTTGATGGGAGTTACTTCTCTATTCTTAGCACCCTGTCACCACCTTTCATGGAGGAGTTATAGTCTATTCTTGGGGTGCCTTGACTACCTTTTGTGGAGGAGTTACTTATGTGCTCTCCTATATGTATTCCTCACTTTGGCCATCTCATGTTAATCAAATTTTGGTTTTCTCTATTTTATCTTGTGCAATTTAGCTTCTTGTATAATTTCAAATTGCTTTAACATCTATGTGGTGTGCACTTGCTTCATCTCGTGTGATCACGTCTCCATTGCATTTGCATTATCTAGATTTTGGCAACAACTCTGATATACACAAACCAAGACTAACTACATAAAGAAATAAAATAAACTACTAGATGGGTCTAATCACAAGAAAATGCAAATAGTACCAAGTTACAATCAGGTATCTCATTCATACTTCACCATGCATACATACTTGTATATCTTGCATTCAAATATGAACAAGCCATTCCACTTTCCAACCTAGCTCATACATAGGCAAAACCTACAAACATGAAAAATGACATTAGAAATACCTAAAAAATATAAATCCACTAAAATAATTAAATTAAAATAACATGTCTAAAAAGAATATAATTTATATGAAACTGATACAACTATCCAAGAGTCATTAATACATGTGAATAATCCTCACAATAATAATAATAATAATAATAATAATAATAATAATAATAATAATAATAATAATAATAATAATAATAATAATAATAATAATAATAAAAGTATCAAGTTAGGTGGTCATGATAAAGGTTTCCTAATTTATTTTGGGAAATCTCAAAGATGATGCACCAACACTTGCTGAAAGGTTTGTTAGAGAAGTTGGTCATCTCCATGGAGTATCCAATGCAATTATTTATGATAGAGACAAGCTATTTACTTTATTTTTGAAAACATTAATTACAGATTCTAGTATAAGGTTAAATTTTAACTCTACATACCATTTGGAAATAGATCATGGTCAAACCAAAAGAGTGAATCAAGTAATAGAAGATATGCTCAAAATGTATGTGATGGATTATTAATAAAATTATCTTCACATGGTAGAGTTTGAAAATATTAATAATTATCACTCTTCATTGTCAATGGTAGCTTTTGAAGCTCTTTTTTGAAGGGAGTGTGAGACATCTCTCTGGTGAGAAAACTTAGAGAATATATTGAGTATGGGACCAAAGATACCATAAGAATATGACACATAAATGTTTATCATTAGATAGAAACACAAGGATGCATCTGATATACAAAAAAGCTACGCAGATTTGAAAATGTCTCCAAAGGAATTTAAAGTTGGAGATAAGGTATTTCTAAAGATACACCCTTAAAATTTTTTTATCAATTTTGGAAAGGATTCTAAGCTAGCTCCATAATTTATTGGAACCTTTGATATGATTCAAAATGTTAACCATATTTTTTACAATCTAACACTTCTATTTATCCCAACATGCCCTATATTTAAATATTTTCACATGGGGACCCTCTTGTTCTAATTTGGTCTTTGGTTTGTAGGTTTCTAGAAGAGGAGTTTTGGATTTTGAATGCTTCAATTGAGACTTAAATACATATTCAATAATCATAATGTTCTTTGCCTAACATAAATAAAGTCCATTTCCCCTTTGTTTTAAATCATTTTTATATAGATTTTAACCTATGAATGTTTGGGCTTAATTTTTTTTTATGTGAATGACTAGTTTTGATTCTTGTATTAATTGACTATTTCTTGCATAGAGTTTACTTGGAAAAACTTAGCTTTATCAAAAATCTTTACTGAGTCAATTTTAATTTTTTATCATAGGGTTTTAAAGGCTTACACCCCCCAAATCCTTCCATGAATCTAAATATTATCGATGCACATTTTTGGATTTAAATCCTTTTTTTTGAAAAAGAGATTAAGTCTTTTAAATCCTTCGAGCCCTAATATATCATGACATGATACTATCATAGTGACCCAACCCAATGGAAAGTCATTGTGATATGTAAATCCCCATGCCCCTAAGATCCTAGGATTGTGCCACTTGGTACCATCCTAGAAGCCTAATGGCATGAGAGTGAATTGACAATGTAAAATCTTCATGCCCTCAAGAACCCAATATTATACCACACGATGCCATCTTGGGATCCTAAGATCACACCACATGGTGCCATATGAAAAACCCAAGATCCCAAAGGGATGGTAATATTAGTCATATCCTAGGAGTTGAGATTACATGGCATCATCCTAATGACCTGGTGACCCATGAGCCAAGGGTTTTCACCAAGGAGTTCACCTTCTGAGCCTCTAGGTTAGTGATATTGCATCACATGGTGACATCTTACTATCGTGTAGTCTTTGGGTGGTCCATGTAGTTTTAGGGTTATAGGTTAGTGAGATTATGAAATGTGGAATCATCCTACTACTACTCTATCTTAGTCTAGTAGAGCAATGAGAAAATATATTGAGAAGAACAATTGGCTACCAAGTGGTCTTGAGGACCTAAGGGGAAGCTAAATGTGGCCGAATAATATGTTTGAGAGACTGTGAATGAGCACCAAGTGGAAAAGAGAGATTGAGGACATAAAATGAAGGTGGATCATATATACACATGATATGTTTAAACTTTATCAATTATTAATGTTTTATTTCTTGTAGGAACCCATTGAGATTCAATCTCTTTGAAGGCACACCTTAAAAGGTGTACCGAGAAAGGGTAGGTAGATTATTGGTGTTTTGTAAGATTGTTATTAATTATACCAAAACTTAAAACCAACACAAACCTCTAATCTTTGACACCTCCCTTACACATTCCTCCAAGTAATTCACCACCTCAAATATCCCCTACCTAAGACAAAAACTCTTTTTATCATTTAATAAACAAATTCAGCCTAGGTCGACCATGTTATTAAAATATAAGCACGTTATAAGATTATGTCAATCCTAACCAACCTAGTCTAGGACATATCTACTTTATTCATTAAAGAACATGGTCAATTGGCCCGACTCTATCGATTAAAACTTTGAAAGAGTTTAGGGTTAGATATAGATATATAAATGCATCCTTTTCACCATTTTCATTAGAGAGAGATAGAGACAATCATTTATTTGTTAATTTTATTATCCACCATTCTACTTGAAGAGCTATTGTTTAGGGTTTCATACTACACCTAGAGAGAAGAATCTTGTATTGTGGAAGAAGTCTTTTGGATGCATAGAAGAAGTCATGTAGCCTAGAGCTAACCTATCTTTGTTATGCTTATAAACCACAATAACCTCTTTCAAAGCACCATTGTCCAAGGGAGAGATTAAATTTTGGCATGTTCATCTTCAAGGTAAGTATTCCTAAATCTTGATCCTCTTTATTAAGTAGATATATTTGTATTTGTTAGCTTATGAATATATTTCTCTATCTATGCATTATATTAACTCTATATTTACTCGAGTAGAGTTATTCTTTACATGTTTACTTTCATGTTTATTATCCACATTTCATGCCACATGCTTTGGTGAGCATTAGATTAGACTTACTTTAATTTATCATTTATATTGATAAGAAAACATAAGACCTACCTAAGGTTATTATGTGATATTGATTGACTAGGGGATTTGGAACCCTCTATAGTGATGTTGTGTGGTAAGAGACCCCTTAGTTACATCTGGTGGATCCATATTGGTCATGACTTCAATTGTCTAAAAGTACTAACAAGTAGAAGGGATAGTGTGATTTATCTTCTTTGATATATGATTGATTTGTAGATCAGCTTCAATTTCTTTATATATATTTTGGTGAACCTAATGTGAACTAACACTTGTAGGTTTTCTTTACTGCCTTGATTTATTATCATTTATCACTTAATTCATTTTTAAAACACTTTATTGAATCTATCAACTCAGTCTAACATTTTGTGTGTAGGTTTAACATAGTCGATTCAATCGACTCTGCATTTCTTTGTGTAGGTCAACTTTAACCACATGTAATTGAATCAATCGACTCAAATCAGTTCACTTATTTACATAATTTTTTTCAAACTTAGTAAACTTAGTTGATTTTATTATTAAGGTAAAAATATTCATCTAGATGATGTAGTATAAAAAAAATTTAGCATCTTCAAAATCATTAGGTTCATTATCACCATCTTAGTCATTTCTATTCTTTATTTACAATCTTATTTTTCACATTTTTTAGTCTATAAAACTATAACCCTATCGTGAACTAGGTCGACTAGATCAACATTGTTATATATCTTGATTTCCTTCCTAGAAGACTCAGTCAATGCATTTGATTGTGTTCTTCTAGATCTTTCTTCAATAGATAAAATTAAACTAACTTATTATGTTTTTTACTATATGCATACTTGATATTCTAAACCAACCCTATAATCTTTAAGCAAAGGAATTAAATCATATTATTAGTAATTAATCAACTTTTCATTTTTGTTGATTTCTTAGGTTAGGGTAGCATAGAGACTAAATAAGAAATTTTATTTTATTGATTTAGTGACACTATTTTTATTTTTCACACACTTCCAAACCACATAAAACCAAAAAACATTAAACAAATTCTACCCAAGGTTCACCTACTTAGATTTCATCACCAAGGGTGAAGTTGACTTAGTTTTTTGGTTGAGTATAAATATGTGGTTAATGGTATATATTGGTAAATCACCTAACACTCTTATCAATGTAGGATTATGAAATGAGGGGGTAGGCCCTAATACCAAGCCAGTAACATCATCAACACAGATCTTGATAGGTTGTTGTTATACCTTTAATTTGACTAATCAATGGATTGGTATCATTTTCCACTAAGGCAAGTGTCCAAGGATATATGCAGTGAGATGTTATATATTTGAGTTAACAGTTTATTATTTGGGGGTTGTTTACGATACTGTTGATGTTTAAATCCTAAGGATGACAAATAAGATTCTAATTCTATGTTGTAGAAAAAGTAAATCTAAAAACTTTTGCTTGTTGAATATCCCCTATTTCATTCTTTAATGAAAGTATTCTTTGATTCACACCATAAACATCCAAAACTTAAACATCTAACATAACACACTATAGTGTCCTTACTTAACTTACCTGACTGGGTAGGATAGTGTTATATTTTAGAATGTGAGAATATTGATTACCTATTGTCACCTAGACTATTTTATAACAAATTATGAATATGGAAATGAGTTAACAAAATTTAACTATTAAATTTCCTCTTATGATAATTAAAAGACACACTTTGCATTTAATAAAAACACACTTGCATTAAAAGAAACATGCTTGCATTGAATTGAAACAAACTTTGCATTTAATGAAAGCAAACTTGCATTCAAAGAAACACACTTTGTGTTAAAAGGGAAATCACACTTGTAATAAAATGAAATATATTTGTATCAAAATAAATGCACTTTTAAACTATAAACTAGACATATCAATTGTCCTAATCTTCCTCCTTCCTCCTTCCTTATAGCAGGATCAACTTTTACTCAGTAATGAAATAGAATGCTGAACTTTATTAATACTTCATTATCAAAAAGAACATATATAGATTTTTTGAAATTACACTTGAATGTTTCTTCTCTCTATTCTATTCTCTATTCTCTATTATATGATTACCTTGGAATGAGGAGTCATGTATTTAAAGCACATCTCAATGACCATCCTCATAATACAAAATGTAATTATCTAAATAGCTAAATCTGCTTTTTCAAAATAGAAGATCTAGGAATCAGATCCCATGCTTATAGTGAGGCATTGGAACTGATTCAACTAAAAATAGATTGAGTATAACTAACATAGATCAGAAGAGATTACATCTAATTTTACAAAATATAAAATACATTTATATCCAAATCATTTTAGACCATTATTATGAATAATAATGTTTAAAATACTATATATAAAGAATAAAAATCTATATATGTATAGTAAATATCTTTGGAGTTGCTATATTGATCTGCAAAGTATAATTGGGCATATTTGGAGCATGGCTAGGTATCTTTGGAGCATGAAGGGCTAGGTCTTTGGAGTGTCATTGGAGCATCTTCAGAGCTAAAATTATTTGAAGCTTGACTAAAGATATTCAAAGCTTAATATGTTCTACGTCGAGTCTTCAAAATTATTTCCAAAACCATTGATGACTTTTCAAAATAATCCTACCATAGGGATGTATCTTTGTATGCAAAACTATGCTCATTTCATCCAAATTAGACACAAATAGCAAAATAGAGAATCAATAGTGTATCACATATGAAAAAAAAACAATTGCACTCATTTCCTACTTAGATGAGACCTTAAGTATTAAATATAATGACATATATAACCAAGAGGCAACACTTATAAATAATTTATATGAGATCTAATGAGCTATATAGGATACTTATCATTTTTCCCCCACACTTTACTTTTTACAAGACCTCTTGAAAACTAGTGAGGTAATTGTTCTTCAATCTAGGAGTCTAGATTCCAATCACTAACTAAGATCATAGATTTGAAAATGATGTCTCCAATCATAATGATTCCTAGGAAGAAACCAAAAATCTCTTACCATAGTATGTAACCATGCTTGAAATTCTATTTTTGCCTAATTGTGCCAATTATACCAAGGAGACATGGGACAAAGAAGATTGGGTGTCCTAAATGTCATGCCAATCCAAACATTTAACCCACCTTCATCTAGGAGCTAAGTGATAATCTGATCAAGTGCTTGATCTCTCTGAATACTCTAATTGATGGTAGTGGGACTCATGACTTCCCTACATTTCAAGGTAATAGGAAAAGTCTCCCATCTAGATATACTTACATTGATAGAGTTGAAGGAATTTTGGCTAAAAAAATATTAAAAGGCTATAAAATTTTCTCTTAAGAACTCATGATAATTATTTTTTTATGTAAATATGATAGAGAGGCTAAAAGGCAACAAGAAGTTTATGACCTTTTTGAAATTGAGGTCTCATACATAAGCCTGTCATATTCTGTAGTTCCAAGAATTGATTATGTGCTTGCTTCCAAGCAGTTTGATTTCTCATGGTGGAAATGAAAATACATAATTATGTTTCCCCATAAAAAAATTAACCAAAAATATATACTTGTGGCCCAATAACATGTTACAAAGATAAAACTCACAAATTTAATCCTATCTTTCTATGGTACTTTTAAGAAAGACATCCATGAACATGTGTTCATCTTCAATAACATGGGCAAAGCCAAGAGAAATCAATTGAATTTACTACTTATAAAATTGTTCATGAATAAATAAAACATACATGGAAGAAAGTTTTCTATAACCTAATAATTTCTTAGCAATTCCACAAATAATCTAAATAGAAGTCTGAGCCTTCTGCAATTATTGTTAAGATTTTACTTTGATTTTGGCACTTTATTCATCCAACCTTCTAATTTTGTTCTACACTTTCCTCCAAATTAAAATCATCTCATTAAGGGGTATAGGAAAAGAAGGAATAGCCCTTTTAGGCCCTTCAGTTTGTATAACTATTTCCCTTATTTCCCTCTTCATAACTTGTATGGAAGCTTGCAACTTAGTATTCTGAGTTGTTATCTCCCATACATGAGTATTTTGTTGACCAATAAATGCATTTTTATAAAAAATAGAGTGTTTTAAATTATTAATATGAGCATCCTTACTAGAAATATAATTTTTTACATTATCAATTTGAGCATCCTTATTTACAAGAGAATTGTGTAAGGTACTAACTCCATGATATTGTGAAAATAATTGATTATGAATTCTAGTTTGTTCATTATTAACTACTGTGATGATTAATTCTTGTGCTCTAATATGAGAGATAGAATATTTATATCTCATTTATAAACTATAAATGGTTTGGTCTTTACCTTAAAAGGTCAGTTTGAGAAAATCTAGCTCTGCTTACTATTGCCGAATAGTTTCTTCATGCCATGACAGGGTCATAGCATGATGAAACTCTTTGTCTTCATGAACATGATGTGGAGAAGACAATGCTTCCTCTATAAGTGGAGATTTACCTTTGTCAACTATGGAAGGTAAGGGTATTTCTTCTTCTTCATTTGTAATCTCCTATGTAGGGATTTGTGTTTCTTTAACTATCTATTCAACATCCATAACTTCTATAAGAGAACTTAAACTTCCCAAAATTTTAGTTGCATGTACATCAATTTCTTCTTCCTCCTAGAGAATTAATTGATGACTTCATCAAGGTTTGATAGATGGAGTAGGGTTTTCTAATGAAACCATCATTTTCATTTTTGATCTTCAATACAACATCTTTGGAGATTTAGGCATCGAAGATGGAACTTCCTCTGTTCTTGTTGTTGTGAGAGGAGTAACATGATGTGATTTTTTACCAAGAATTTGGGGTGATTTTTGAAAAAATGAAGACTAAGCTTTCTCACCCTTAGTTTTCTTCAATAAATGGTACCAATAGATGAGATGAATTAAACCATGATGTTTAATTGACCTAGTTCCCCTTTTTAATTTTTTAACTACATTAATTATAGCGCATTGAAGAAAAGATCGTAGGTTTACCTAGAGTTTAGGTCTAATGGCTCCTTTCCTCAAAAGAATAAGAATCTACATACTGTCACCACTGACCATAGTGAACTATCCATCATAAGTGAGGTATTTCATGACCTAATATGTGATAGTATGCCATGGAAGTAGAAGACTATCCTGAATGATTCCTTTGGCCATGCCTTGTGGAGTTTTGGCTAGCTTAAGATGGGGTTCATTTCCATCAATAAACATTTGAATTAGATTGAAAAAACTCAATTTTTTTGGTAAAAACCATGCCTTCCTTAGGAATCTCTAAAATTTTATTGATAATAGAGGAATCAATAATAATATTCTCACCTCGAACTACACAATGATCTTCATCAAAACTTTCTAAAAATTCTTGGACAATGTTTTCCTAAAAACCCTAAAATATCTTTAGGAAATTAAGCCATCCCACCATTTCAAAAATAACCCTAGTAAATTTATCTTTTAATATAGTTTATAATGACTTTGGTTCATTTTTATTCTTACCCCCATCTTTGGATCTATTCACGGTATTCTCAAAACTTGATTGGATAATGAAAAATTGAGCTCAAAATTACACAGAGTACTGTGGAGGGAAAATAAATTAGGATATGATGTAATAATGAATATAAATGAAAGGGAATCATGAAATTATATTATAAATTATGGCCAAGTACTTTAGAGCACATGAAGTTTTGATGAAGGAACACTTTTTGAGGTCATCAATAATGATGTGGCATGAAGAATCATACTTGGTGGCACTTGAAATGATATTCATAATGAATGTTGCATTAGGTTGTATCTTTTGAAAAGGTGTTTTGAATAGCCTCACATCAAATCTTGGAATTCATAAATGATAATGGATTTAATCACATCCATGTGCCATCAAATGAACTTATCCATATTTAGAAGTGTTGTTCGCCTAATGGCCATACATGCAGAACATAAAATAGAAAATGTCTAACCTATTGGGAAGGAAGTAAAACTATACCTATAATATAAGAATCCATGCTTATCTCTTAAAGTTTCCATGTGTCTTACAAGGATAAACAATTTTGAGAAAATAATTTAGCTGATAAGATAATAATTCATGTTTATTTCAAAAGTTTTATCTAAAAAGTGTTATTTTTGCTTTTCACTTTTCAATAGTTTTTATTTTTATTATATTTTTTTTGATATTTTTAATTTTTTAAGGGGGGAGAACCACCATTTTATAGTTTTCATCACCCCCACTTTATTGTATGTCTTCTACAAGGATCAATTGGTCTTAGTGGAAAAATTAAGTTCTTCTATAAGGTCAAATTGTTATTAATTTTGTTTAGTGAATTCTTCCCTGTTGAGAGGTCTTCTATACACTTTAAGTCTATGAACATTAATCAAAAGTGTCCTTTTTTCACCATCAATTGGATTAAGTTGGTTAGATCGATTGTTGTCAATAATTTTAATCAAGTATGGCTCCAACCATCTTGTCTTGAGCTTACCTTTGAAATGCTAGAATTTAGAATCAAATAGAAGCACCCAATCACCTTCTTGAAACTATTTCTCTCCGATATGAGTATCATTCCACTATTTTTTATACTTTTGAATCATGTTAGTTTGAGTAAGTGTATCCATTCTTAGTTCATCTAATCCATTCAGTTGCATGATTCTTTCCTTATATGCTTCATCAAGATTAATTCCCATATCAACTATTATCTTTAGTGTCTGCAGTTCAAATTCTATTGGTAATAAAGGTTTCTTTCCAAACACAAGTTCATATAGAGATAATCATATAGTAGTCTTCCATATTATATTATATTCCCAAACTAATTTAGGTACTCTATCTACCCAATCTTTCCTACTACTATTCACTATTTTGGTCAGAATGTTTTCAAGCTCTCGATTAGTGACCTCCACTTGCCCTTAGCTTAGGGGTGATATGGTGAGGATTTTTGATGATTGACTTGGTATAGTTATGTTAAATCCTTAATAATTTTAGACATGAATTGGGGCCCTTGATCATAAATAAAAAATCTAAGAGCTCCAAATCTCAACATGATCCTATGATATAGGAAATCAACAACCATTTCTTCCCTAGCAAAGATGAGTGCCTACACTTTATCCCACTTAGTAACATAATCAATACATACTAATAAATACTCTTTTCCTTGAGATGATGGGTTGATTGGTCCAAAAAAATCCAAACCCCATTTCTCAAATGGTTTTAAAACTATTTGAGGATGGAGATGCATTTATGAAAAGGATCACATTGCTATACAAACCTTTTTAAAGTCTTGTAAAGAGATGGCCAATAATAACCTTCACCAAGAATGTTATGAATGCTTCTTTTTTTTGAATAATTCCCTCCTCCTGGTTCACTATGGCATGCTCTTATGATGTCAAATACTTCATCTTCTCTAACACACCTATGAAGTACATGATCAGGTCCAGTTTTAAATAACATGCCTTTAAATAATTTGAAATGAGAACTAGCTCTAATAAAATGTTTTCTTAAAAGGATCACATTTCCATACAAACCTTTTTAAAGTCTTGTAAAGAGATGGCCAATAATAACCTTCACCAAGAATGTTATGAATGCTTATTTTTGTTGAATAATGCCCTCCTCCTGGTTCACTATGGCATGATCTTATGATGTCAAATACTTCATCTTCTCTAACACACCTATGAATTACATGATCAAGTCTAGTTTTAAATAACATTCCTTTAAATCATTTGAAATGAGAACTAGCTCTAATCAAATGTTTTCTTTCTATAGAAGTAAAGGAATGAGGAAACTTCCCTATTGTCAAGTAATTTTCCATGTTTGTAAACTATGGGGAGTATGTAGATATAAAAAATAGCTATTCATCTAAAAAAAATCCTCTACAGTTTCATTTTCACTTGTATTGATCAATCTAGACAAAAATTTAGTAATGATAATATGTTTTCCAGGTTTGTCTATAATGGTAACGTCAAATTCTTACAATAGTAGTATCCATCTAATAATTCTCACATCTACTATTTGTTTATTCATTAAGTATTTAATATCTAAATGATCTATATAAATAAATACCTGATAACCAATAATATAATGCCTAAATATGTTTATGGCATAAACAACAATAATAAATTCTTTTTTTGTCGTAGTGTAGTTTTTCTCTATGAGAGTAAAGTTCTTGCTGATCTAATAAATGGCATACATTTTCCCTCCCTCATCTATCTATCCTAAAACTTTCCCTAGTGCATTATTGGAAGCATCAATTGAGGTATGAAAAGGTTGTTTCCAATTAGGTCCTTTAAAAATTGGAGAAGTCATGAGTTTGTTTTTTAATGTTTCAAAAGCTTATTGACACTTATCATTCCATAAAAATTCACCATCTTTTATTATCAAGGAAAAAATAGGTGTAATTATTTTGATAAAGTCTTTAATAAATATTCTATAATATCCTACATGACCAAGAAAAATTTTGATATTTATTTGTATTTGAGGAATGGTGAGACTATAAATTACCTCAATTTTCTTAGGATCCACTTTTATTCCTTGAGAAGAGATATGATGCCCTCAGACTATCCCTTCATCAACCATTATTATACAACTAAAAAATATTTGATGTTCTTCACATATGGTGAGCAATTTATCCAAATTATTCAAGGGTTTATCAAAGGTGTTTTCATGGATAGTGAAATCATCCATGTATACTTCCACACAATCATTTATAAGATCAAAAAATATGGATAACACTATTCTATAAAGGGTAGCATGTACATTGCACAATCCAAAAGGAAGGAATATATAAGTAAATATTCCCTAGGGAAAGTAAATGTAGTTTTATCTTGATCTTCAGGGGCTATTTTTATTTTATCTTATCCACTAAAGCCATATAATAAATAAAAGTACTACTTTCCTACCAATTTATCCAAGACTTGATCAATAAAAGGCAAAGGAAAGTAATCTCTCATAGTGGATTTATTCAGTTCTCTATAATCTATACAAACTCTCAATTTTCCATTCTTCTTAGGTAAAATTACTAGAGGTGAAACCCATTGAATATTGGATATGGGATAAATGAAACTAACTTCCAATAGTTTTTCTATCTCTTTCTTTACAATTTCTTTCAAGGCTAGGTTAATTCTCCATTGTAGTTGTCTAAGTAGTCTAACATATTTGGTGTAGATGTGATGGGTATAAACATTGGGATGTATTCCTTTCATATCACTATAATTCTAAGCTAAGGCTTTTGTGTGTCTTACAAATACATCAAACACTTTACTTTCCTTATAGTCTAGTAACCAACTATTGATAACTAATAGTTTACTGAGATAGATTACAATTTGTTTAGTACGTGGAATAATGGAATTTACCTACTTGTATTCACTAATCAAATAATTTAATGGACATATATGTGGTAGTAGCATGTAAAATGTATCCATATCCTTGTAAAAGGTTTCAATTTTGGAGAGAATATATTACAGACTAGATAACATAAGTTCATAAGTTCCACTATTAAGAACTAAGACAATTTCATAAGTTCCTCAAACATGTTATCTTACAGGATAGTAGATAGGATAGGCTTCAACTAGTTGCCTATGTTCTACAGATGGTGAAACTGGTCTAAAAAAAACACAGTCAACTAGGTTGAATATGTGTTAAAATAAAATAGAAAAAGTAGTTTGTAAAATAATATGTCGAACAAAGAAATTGTGTTCTATGATAAAATAGAGACTATAGGATACATAATTGAGTAGATTGATTATGTTATGAAGGTAGAGATAGGTGTTGAGAGTTATGACTGTAGATGATCTAGTTTTGTTTTAAAAAATATTTTAAATAAACACATAAACAACTATATCGATCCATTTGATCCAGTTGTGGCACACATCACAAACATTGCACCAATGTTGGTTGATATAAGTTTTGAAATACAACATATAATTATTAGAGAACAAGCAACAAAAATAGAAATGCTAATCTATGTGGTCATTCCTAAATGTTTTAAGTTATAATTTTTGTAAATAAATGTGATAAAGAGTTGGCTATAAAAAATTAACTAAAAAGGCAATCTTAGGATGGTTTTAGTTAAGGTTGAAAGGGATCTGATGAACATTCTATATAACTCATTATATCTCATATAAATTTTCCATAAGTGTTGCCTCTTGGTTATATATTGCATTAAATTTAATATTTAAGGTCTAATCTAAGTAGGAAATGAGTGTAATTTTATTTTATTTGTATGTGATACATTTTTGATTCTCTATTTTGTTATTTGTGTCTAACTTGGATGAAATGAGCACAATTTTGCATATAGAGATACATCCCTATAATGGGATTGTTTTGAGAATTCATCAATAGTTTTAGTAACATCTTTTTGGAATTTTTTTTGAAAATTTGATGTATAAAATAGTGATCTCCAAAGATCCTTAGTTGAGCTCTGAAGATCTATAGCTTTGAAGATGATCTGAAGACCTGTCTAGTCATGATCCAAAGATGCCTAGCTGCACTTCGAATATGCCCATCTATACTCTGTCGATCAATATAGCAACTCCAAAGATAAATATTGTACATATATACATTTTCATTCTTTATATATATTATTTTATATGTTATTATTCATAGTAATGGTTTAAAATGATCTAGATATAAATGTATTTTTATTTTGTAAAACT
This sequence comes from Torreya grandis, assembly GCA_037957365.1. NCBI lineage: Eukaryota > Viridiplantae > Streptophyta > Pinopsida > Cupressales > Taxaceae > Torreya > Torreya grandis. The sequence goes on along the minus strand of JARHVA010000854.1, from coordinate 250,120 downwards.
GAACATAATCTCTTCAGAGCTATATTAGTTATACTCAATCTATTATTAGTTGAATTAGTTCTAACACCTCCCTATAAGTTTGGGATCTAATTCCTAGATATTCTATTTTAAATAAGTGGATTTCACTATTTAGATCACCAAATTTTGTATTATAAGAATAGTCATTAAAATGTGATTTAAATAAATGTCTCCTTCTCATTCCAGGGTAATCAAATAATAGATAATAGACAACATAATAGAGAGAAGAAACATTCAAGTGTAATTTCATAGAATCTGTATATGTTCCTTTTGATAATGAAGTATTAATAAAGTTCAACCTCCCATTTCATTACTAACTAAAATTTATCCTATTATGAGGAAAGATCAAGGGCCCACTTCTCTCTAAAGATCAAGACAATTGGTATTTCTATTTTATAGTTTAAAAGTGTATTTATTTTGATACAGACATATTTCATTGTATTTCAAGTGTGATTTCCCTTTTAACTCAAAGTGTGTTTATTTTAATTCAAGTGTGCATTCATTAAATGAAAAATTTGTTTCAATTTGATGCAATTGTGTTTCTTTTAATGCAAGTGTGTTTTCATTAAATGCAAAGTGTGTCTTTCAATTCTCATAAGAGTAAAGTTTGTTAACTCATCTCCATATTCAGAATTTATCAGAAAGTAGTCTATGTAATAATAGGCAATCATCATTCTGATATTATGAAATACAACACTATCCTACCCAGTTGGGCAAGTTGAGTGAGGATATGGTAGTGTCTTATTCTAGAGGTTTAAGTTCTGGATGTTGATGGTGTGAACTGAAGAATCATTTTAACAAAGAATGCCATAGGGTCTATTCAGTTAGGAAAACTTTCCAAATTTATTTATTCCACAACATGGAATTAGAATCTTATTTTTTATCCTTAGGCTTTAGACATCAATAACAGAGTAAATACCCCTTAAAAAATGAATTGTTAACTCAAATATCTAACATCTCATTGCATATAACCTTGAACACTGGCCTTGGTAGAAAATGACACCAATCCATTGATTGGTTAAATGAAAAGTATAATGACAACCTATCATTTTTGGTGCCATTATCGATGACTCTTCATTAATAAGTGTTAGTGAGATCCTATATTAGAGTTATAAAGATAGAATTCAAAAGCATTCATATACCCCAAAAACATTAAAAAAAAAAAAAAAAAAAGACTCCTTAGATTTATGAACCACCCAAAAGATTCTTGAGGATGGTTTATCTCTAAAGAATCACAAATAAAATAAGAAGAAGAGAGGATTCTATCTTTTCTAGAAAGATAAATAAATAAAATAAACATAATTAAAAGTTGTATACAAACTTTTTTTATTCCTCTTTTTAAAAAGGTTCATCCTCACAATTAGATCCTATAAGAATAATTCTATTTAGGGCATCTTCCCCTATAAGAAGAATTGATCCTAAGAATCCCCTTTTTGTAATAGTTGGATTTGATCCACAAGCACTAAAAAAAGAAGATATAATCACCAACTAAGATTCTCCTCTCAAGATCAATCATAGGTTGAGAACCCAAGAAGATAACTTGAAATCAGATTGATAACTAACGATGGGAAGAAAATATGGGAGATGAATATGCATATGTATAAAACCCTAGTCAATAACCTCAATAGGAATTTTTTTTTACTATCCAATCAGTTTAGGTCCTGATGATAGAACTTCATGAAAAATATCTCATCATCTATTTTACCTACCTTTAGATTTGAATCCTCATAGGATCCAGATTAGTTGCTCTTTGAATTTCAAGTTCTCTGCCAAACATATGATTATGTCACTAACAATTAGAAGTTAAAGTTATTCCCATCTACACTTAAGGCTGGAGCCATGAGATGGTTTGTGGACCTTAAGCGTAATTCTATAATTATGTTGGAAGAAATTAAAATTGAATTTCTTGATAAATATCATGATTACTATAGATTCAGAGAATGGAAGGAAGTTTTTTTCAATATAAAACAAAATGAAAATGAAACCTTAGAGGATTACCTTGATAGATTTATATTTGTCCATAAATAGAGTGGTTACCAACTCATAGAGGAGGTTGTTAAGACAATCTTTATTAAAGGCCTAGATGATGATGCAGATGATGCTTTGAATATAATGGGAAAGGGTGGCATTGACAAGTTAACCTTTCATCAAATTTAAGCATTATGTACTAACTATTCTAGGACAAGACCTAGCATAAGTAAATCGTGATTAGTAAAATCACCTAAAGTTAGCTAATTAATGAAAGAATTTGATAATTTCAAAATAAATATTCTAGTAAAATTGACATCCAATTTATATGGTCTCAAGTAAAAAGCCAATACCAACAATGCTACATTGTTGTCAATATATTATCCTAGATGTAGGCTTAAACATGCGATACAAGATTGTCCTTTAGATAAAATAGAGGTATGTGGTATTTGTGACCTAAACCATGAAAATAAGAATTGAAATCATCTTCCTACCATGATAAACTAGGTAAAACAATTAGTGCATGAAATTAAGAAAGTCAACTTTATCCAAAGACAAGGAAACTAGTACTCCCAACCTCAAAATCAATTTGGTCCATGATTTCCCCCCAATCTATGGATGAAACCATGGGTTGGACAAGTCACACCACTAATGTGGGGACCACCACCATAACCACAACTATGGGGTATTCAATAATGGATTCCACATATGTAGGGAATACCTTAAAATCCTTTACAATCCTAGACATAGTAGAAAAACTAATAACCATATTGGATATAGCAGTCACCACCTCAATGTCCAAATCAACAATATCAAATGTAAAGAAGGTTTCCTCCACAAAAGGATTTGATCCTTTCACAACCTTAGTCACCACCAATTAAGTAACAAGTTAACCAACCATAGTTACTTACCCAACTAGTGGTAAATCCTAAGAATAAAAAAAATACCCCTATTTTTGTAGTTGATCAAGAAAATAGTGTTATAAGTGGTTCAGTTAAGTGTAATAATGTTCAAATCATGTCAATAAAGGTAGTATAAGATTCACCCATTACCATAACTAAAATTCTCAATGATGAAAACATTATTGAGTCACCTATAGTTCAAGAACCAAATGAAGATAAGTTAGAAGCCACCACAACTCCAATCACACCAACCACAATTCAAGATCCCCCTACTATTCCTTTTCCTGAGAGACTTAAGGAATAAAAACCTAAGGAGGATTTTGAAATGGTACAAGGATTAAGAGAGATAAAGATATAAATTATATTGTTAAGAGCCATTAAGGATATTCTTGAATCAAATCAAATCATTAAAGGATTGTGCATTAAATCACCAAGAAAAAACAAATAATATCATAAAACAATTCAAGTAACTAGAAAAATTACTAATTTACTAGCAATAAACATATTTATTCTCAAATATGGAGACCCTGGTAGTCTCGTAATGACTGTGATAATTAGGAATAAGTCCATACCAAATGTGCTTGTAGACTACATGTTGCCATCAACATAATGAGTATCAAAATAGTAGAATCATTATCCCTCACAAGTCTTCAGCCTACCATTACAATCTTGAAAATGGCAAATCAATCCATTGATGTGCTTAAAGGTAGAAAATGTGCTAGTCACCATAGAATCCTAGGAATACCCTGTAGATTTCATGATCCTTAAACCTAAACCCAATAGGGTAGAATATCCAATAATTATTGGAAGACCTTGGTTAACTAAATTTGCAGCATGAATTGACTAATATGACCATTTCCAATGTAATGCACACCAAACAAATCTCCCTTTATCCACCCACTAGACTTTTAATGGATCTTTCTAGACAGATATGGGTGGATCAACCTTAAAAAATCAAAATAATGTGTCTTCCTTAGCCATGGTTACCATGAAATAACATGTCCAATAATTTGAGAATTAGATAACAAAATATTTGGACCAAGATAGCCTAGCTCTGAAGTTCAATAGTCTAGCTCTAAAGTCTGAAAGCCTAGTTCTAAAGACTAAAATCTTAGCTCGAAAGACTAATAATTTAGCTCCAAAGACTAAAATCTTAGCTCTGAAGATTAATATCTTAGCTCCAAAGATGAAAAATCATGAATGGAAATAATTTAACTCCACTATTAAGAACTAAGACAATTTCATAAGTTCCTCAAACATGTTATCTAGTCTGTAGATCAAGATAAAACTAGTGGATATATTACAGACTAGATAACATGTTTGAGGAACTTATGAAATTGTCTTAGTTTTTAATAGTGGAGTTAAATTATTTCCATTCATGATTTTTCATCTTTGGAGCTAAGATATTAATCTTCAAAGCTAAGATTTTAGTCTTTGGAGCTAAATTATTAGTCTTTTGAGCTAGGATTTTAGTCTTTAGAACTAGGCTTTCAGAGTTTAGAGCTAAACTGTTGAGCTTCAGAGCTAGGCTATCTTGGTCCAAATATTTTGTTATCTAATTATCAAATTATTGGACATGTTATTTTATGGTAACCATGGCTAAGGAAGACACATTATTTTGATTTTTTAAGGTTGATCCACCCATATCTGTCTAGAAAGATCCATTAAAAGTCTAGTGGGTGGATAAAGGGAGATTTGTTTGGTGTGAATTACATTAGAAATGGTCATATTAGTCAATTCATGCTGTAAATTTAGTTAACCAAGGTCTTCCAATAATTATTAGATATTCTACCCTATTGGGTTTAGGTTTAAGGATCATGAAATCTACAGGGTATTCCTAGGATTCTATGGTGACTAGCACATTTCTACCTTTAAGCACATCAATGGATTGATCTGCCATTTTCAAGATTGTAGTGGTAGGCTGAAGACTTGTGAGGGATAATGATTCTACTATTTTGATAGTCATTATGTTGATGGCAACATGTAGTCTACAAGCACATTTGGTATGGACTTGTTCCTAATTATCACAGTCATTACGAGACTACCAGGGTCTCCATATTTGAGAATAAATATGTTTATTGCTAGTAAATTAGTAATTTTTCTAGTTACTTGAATTGTTTTATGATATTATTTATTTCTTCTTGGTGATTTAATGCACAATCCTTTAATGATTTGATTTGATTCAAGAATATCCTTAATGGCTCTTAACAATATAATTTATATCTTTATCTCTCTTAATCCTTGTACCATTTCAAAATCCTCCTTAGGTTTTTATTCCTTAAGTCTCTCAGGAAAAGGAACAGTAGGGGGATCTTGAATTGTGGTTGGTGTGATTGGAGTTGTGGTGGCTTCTAACTTATCTTCATTTGGTTCTTGAACTATAGGTGACTCAAGAATGTTTTCATCATTGAGAATTTTAGTTATGGTAATGGGTGAATCTTATACTACCTTTATTGACATGATTTGAACATTATTACACTTAACTGAACCACTTATAACACTATTTTCTTGATCAACTGCAAAATAGGGGTATTTTTTTTATTCTTAGGATTTACCACTAGTTGGGTAAGTAACTATGGTTGGTTAACTTGTTACTTAATTGGTGGTGGCTAAGGTTGTGAAAGCATCCAATCCTTTTGTGGAGGAAACCTTCTTTACATTTGATATTGTTGATTTGGACATTGAGGTGGTGACTACTGTATCCAATATGGTTATTGTTTTTTCTACTATGTCTAGGATTGTAAAGGATTTTAAGGTATTCCCTACATATGTGGAATCCATTATTGAATACCCCATAGTTGTGGTTATGGTGTTGGTCCCCACATTAGTGGTGTGACTTGTCCAACCCATGGTTTCATCCATAGATTGGGGGGAAATCATGGACCAAATTGATTTTGAGGTTGGGAGTACTAGTTTCCTTGTCTTTGGATAAAGTTGACTTTCTTAATTTCATGCACTAATTGTTTTACCTAGTTTATCATGGTAGGAAGATGATTTCAATTCTTATTTTCATGGTTTAGGTCACAAATACCACATACCTCTATTTTATCTAAAGGACAATATTGTACCGCATGTTTAAGCCTACATCTAGGATAATATATTGACAACAATGTAGCATTGTTGGTATTGGCTTTTTACTTGAGACCATATAAATTGGATGTCAATTTTACTAGAATATTTATTTTGAAATTATCAAATTCTTTCATTAATTAGCTAACTTTAGGTGATTTTACTAATCATGATTTACTTATGCTAGGTCTTGTCCTAGAATAGTTAGTACATAATTCTTAAATTTGATGAAAGGTTAACTTGTCAATGCCACCCTTTCCCATTATATTCAAAGCATCATGTGCATCATCATCTAGGCCTTTAATAAAGATTGTCTTAACAACCTCCTCTATGAGTTGGTAACCACTCTATTTATGGACAAACATAAATCTATCAAGGTAATCCTCTAAGGTTTCATTTTCATTTTGTTTTATATTGAAAAAAACTTCCTTCCATTCTCTGAATCTATAGTAATCATGATATTTATCAAGAAATTCAATTTTAATTTCTTCCAACATAATTATAGAATTACGCTTAAGGTCCACGAACCATCTCATGGCTCCATCCTTAAGTGTAGATGGGAGTAACTTTAACTTCTAATTGTTAGTGACATAATCATATGTTTGGTAGAGAACTTGAAATTCAAAGAGCAACTAATCTGGATCCTATGAGGATTCAAATATAAAGGTAGGTAAAATAGATGATGAGATATTTTTCATGAAGTTCTATCATTAGGACCTAAACTGATTGGATAGTAAAATTTTTTTCCTATTGAGGTTATTAACTAGGGTTTTCTACATATGCATATTCATCTCCCATATTTTCTTCCCATCGTTAGTTATCAATCTGATTTCAAGTTATCTTCTTGGGTTCTCAACCTATGATTGATCTTGAGAGGAGAATCTTAGTTGGTGATTATATCTTCTTTTTTTAGTGCTTGTGGATCAAATCCAACTATTACAAAAAGGGGATTCTTAGGATCAATTCTTCTTATAGGGGAAGATGTCCTAAATAGAATTATTCTTATAGGATCTAATTGTGAGGATGAACCTTTTTAAAAAGAGGAATAAAAAAAGTTTGTATACAACTTTTAATTATGTTTATTTTATTTATTTATCTTTCTAGAAAAGATAGAATCCTCTCTTCTTCTTATTTTATTTGTGATCTTTAGAGATAAACCATCCTCAAGAATCTTTTGGGTGGTTCATAAATCTAAGGAGTCTTTTATTTTATTTTTTATGTTTTTGGGGTATATGAATGCTTTTGAATTTTATCTTTATAACTCTAATATAGGATCTCACTAACACTTATTAATGAAGAGTCATCGATAATGGCACCAAAAATGATAGGTTGTCATTATACTTTTCATTTAACCAATCAATGGATTGGTGTCATTTTCTACCAAGGCCAGTGTTCAAGGTTATATGCAATGAGATGTTAGATATTTGAGTTAAAAATTCATTTTTTAGGAGGTATTTACTCTGTTATTGATGTCTAAATCCTAAGGATAAAAAATAAGATTCTAATTCTATGTTGTGGAATAAATAAATTTGGAAAGTTTTCCTAACTAAATAGACCCTATGGCATTCTTTGTTAAAATGATTCTTCAGTTCACACCATCAACATCCAAAACTTAAACCTCTAGAATAAGACACTACCATATCCTCGCTCAACTTGCCCAACTGGGTAGGATAGTGTTGTATTTCATAATATGAGAATGATGATTGCCTATTATCACATAGACTACTTTTTGATAAATTCTGAATATGGAGATGAGTTAACAAACTTTACTCTTATGAGAATTGAAAGACACTTTGCATTTAATGAAAACGCACTTGCATTAAAAGAAACACAATTGCATCAAATTGAAACAAATTTTGCATTTAATGAATGCACACTTGAATTAAAATAAACACACTTTGAGTTAAAAGGGAAATCACACTTGAAATAAAATGAAATATGTCTGTATCAAAATAAATACACTTTTAAACTATAAAATATAAATACCAATTGTCTTGATCTTTAGAGAGAAGTGGGCCCTTGATCTTGCCTCAGAATAGGATAAAATTTTAGTTAGTAATGAAATGGGAGGTTGAACTTTATTAATACTTCATTATCAAAAGGAACATATACAGATTCTATGAAATTACACTTGAATGTTTCTTCTCTCTATTATGTTGTCTATTATCTATTATTTGATTACCCTGGAATGAGAAGGAGACATTTATTTAAATCACATTTTAATGACTATTCTTATAATACAAAATTTGGTGATCTAAATAGTGAAATCCACTTATTTAAAATAGAATATCTAGGAATTAGATCCCAAACTTATAGGGAGGTGTTAGAACTAATTCAACTAATAATAGATCGAGTATAACTAATATAGCTCTGAAGAGATTATGTTCAGTTTTACAAAATAAAAATACATTTATATATAGATCATTTTAAACCATTAATATGAATAATAACGTATAAAAGAATATATATAAAGAATGAAAATGTATATATGTACAATATTTATCTTTGGAGTTGTTATATTGATCTACAGAGTATAGATGGGCATATTCGAAGTGCAGCTAGGCATATTTGGACCATGACTAGACAGGCCTTCAGATCATCTTCAAAGCTATATATCTTCGGAGCTCGACTAAGGATCTTTAGAGATCACTATTTTATACATCAAATTTTCAAAAAAAAATCCAAAAAGATGTTACTAAAACTATTGATGAATTCTCAAAACAATCCCATTATAGGGATGTATCTCTATATGCAAAACTGTGCTCATTTCATCCAAGTTAGACACAAATAACAAAATAGAGAATCAAAAATGTATCACATACAAATAAAATAAAATTACACTCATTTCCTACTTAGATTAGACCTTAAATATTAAATTTAATGCAATATATAACCAAGAGGCAACACTTATGGATAATTTATATGAGATATAATGAGTTATATAGAATGTTCATCAAATCCCTTTCAACCTTAACTAAAACCATCCTGAGATTGCCTTTCTAGTTAATTTTTTATATCCAACTCTTTATCACATTTATTTACAAAAATTATAACTTAAAACATTTAGGAATGACCACATAGATTAGCATTTCTATTTTTGTTGCTTGTTCTCTAATAATTATATGTTGTATTTCAAAACTTATATCAACCAACATTGGTGCAATGTTTGTGATGTGTGCCACAACTGGATCAAATGGATCGATATAGTTGTTTATGTGCTTATTTAAAATATTTTTTAAAACAACACTAGATCATCTACAGTCATAACTCTCAACACCTATCTCTACCTTCATAACATAATCAATCTACTCAACTATGTATCCTATAGTCTCTATTTTATCATAGAACACAATTTCTTTGTTCGACATATTATTTTACAAACTAATTTTTCTATTTTATTTTAACACATATTCAACCTAGTTGACTGTGTGTTTTTTAGACCAGTTTCACCATCTGTAGAACATAGGCAACTAGTTGAAGCCTATCCTATCTACTATCTTGTAAGACATTACCAACTAATTCGACCTAGTATCCTACCATTTAACCTTCATTTTTACCAAGTTTTAGTTTCCCCCCATCATGAATTTATTATTTGAGGATAATATAAAATTCAATCAAACAAACATGATGATTTTTACCAATCTCAATAGGTTTCCTAAGACACATCTTATGGTACCCACTATGGATCAAAGTAATGTCCATGTTTCTACCTACACTACCAACTGTGGGACTCCTCCCCATTCTTCCTCAACACTCAACCCATTATTTTCTTTATAAAATGAGAGTGATCTTGAATACACAACTAAAATTCTCTTTTTCATCAATGAAAACCCTCAACATAGAGGAAAATCCTACAACCATATATAATCTCATGATGGTACCTTAAATAGGATAACCCCATTCACCTTCCCCTACATTTTACCAAGGATTTGGGGGAATCTTTTTATTTGAATCCTAACCTTTCCCCTCTATAATGTCTCTTTCCCACACCATGACATCATACTCTATGTATTATTCAATCTCAATGCTAAGTATTTCTACCAACATGGTAGATTCAACTTCTAATGGGGCTCTTCAAAATACCCACATCCCTGACCATGCTACCAATGCTTATTTTGATATCAATGATACTCATACCACTAGTGCGGCACATGTTACTACCTCATCACAAACTCATAGTGCATATCAAGCTCTTAATGCCTCATATAATACTAATGCATCACATGTTGCATCCACTAGCCAAAATGCTACTCAGACCAATCGACTTGTATTACAAACACTTTACCAAATGCACACTTTTAAAACTAATAATGCAAATCAAATGATGCAAACACAAAACCACCTTATACATCTCCAAAACCAACCTCACCATGTTTCATGGGGAGCACAAAATCCTAATTTCCCCACCCCCACTTAGGGATTCCCATGGTAACCTCATATCACAACCTCCACTCATCAAAAAAACCATCAAACATTTACAAAATGAAACTTTAGTACCTCAATTTTCCAATATTGACATAGGAGGTATCACCCCCACCATCACTTCTAATGGATTTACCAATCCTACCTTACATCTAAAAACATTTGGAAATCTTTACAAAGATTGGGTTCAACTTAATCCTCTTATTTCCACTAAAATATTAGCTAAACTTCTTTTAGGAGATATTTTAGATTGGTACAATCAATTAAAAACCCACTCTATTAATAGCCTAGAAGACTTGGTCAACTCACTAGTCTAAGAATTCCAAACTAGTGATCTTATCAAAAATAAATTAGCTCATTTTATAAATTGTAAACAACTTGAAACTGAAATGGCACAAGTCTTTATCAAATGATGGAAAAAAATTTATAAAAAATCTGAGCAGAATATGGAATATGACAACCTCTTCTACCTATTTACCAATTCTATCCACCCTCAATTACAATATCATGTTAGGAAACTTTCTTTGAAAACTTTGGAATAAGATCTTGACCAAGCCAAATGATAAGACTTCCTCATGCATTACTCTCAACCACCTCAACCCATAACATCCACTCACATGCTCATCAAAAATAAAAATGATCATGCAACCAATGATGGTGTTACTAACACTTATGACACCATACACACCATCCAAGATATTGATACAAACAACACCATGGAATATGTTCCTCCCCCCAACAACACTTCTAATCATACTCCCACCTTTTCTCAACACAACCACACTAACATGGAAAAACCATTATCCCTAACACAAATTCAAGAACATCTTCCAAGACCTCTACCACGAGATCTTAAACCCACTCATCCTATGAAATCATAATATGATCCAAATAAATTTTGTTGGTTTCATGAAATTTGGTGCCATTATCATGAGACTTGTATGCAATTAAGATATCTTGTTATGGATTTTATTCTTGATCCTAACTTTGACCATGAATCCCTTATTCAAAAACATCAACAAGCTTATGACATAACACTTAAAGCTCATGAGACTCAAAATAAAAATAAAGCTTTTTACCAAGCTAATGCTAATTTATCTATCTATAAGGATCCCCTTCCTAACCACCAAAACAACATAGACCAACCTATTCCTACTACTAACAACACTAAAAATCTTATAGACCTTAACACTAATGATGAAAATATGGTTAATATAACTATTATGAGAAGAGTAGTTTTGTATATTGATTCAAATACAACACTTACCCATCAACCTCTCAACCATTCCACATAAATCAAGACACTTCCCCATCCCATCTCATGATATTAGGGAAAGAGTAACTAATACCCATACAAGAGCCACTTATAACCACACAAATTGATCATACCTCTCATAACATTGATATAAATTATACACTTTACCCAACTTCCATACCGCAAGAACACATCCCTAAAACTTCTAATAGTATTTATTCTACTCAACCACAATAAATACCTCAACCAACCATCACATAACATAAAGTCACTCATCCCACTTGTAACCAATATAAACCAACCATACCCTATCTACACAAGTTTAATTTTACCTCTAACCATCCTTCCCAAGAGCTCTTACAACACTATGAGCTGTTATCTAACAATCCTCTCACAGATTATGATGAATGGGATCCTATTACAGAACTTTCTCATTTTCTATCTCAAATCCCCTTATTAGACTCTAATGATGATGAACTTGATGATATAATCCTTAAGATCAAAACTTTTGATCTTCCCCTCACATGATCACTCAACTTTCTCCTTCTCTTCAACCTCGATCCCATCAATAACCCTCTGACAACATACCAATTTCCTTAACCAAAACTAGACACTTCATGAACCATGCTTCTTTGAATGATAAAATAATTATTACATGTGCTATAAACTTCAATACACTTGATTATGATGCTAATTATTATTTAGATGACCCATGATTAGATGGACTCATCCAAGCTAAAAATGTTGAAGTTCTTAGATATCACTCTTCTTTATTTCAATCTTTTCATTCTTATTTTATCATTCCTTATATTATAGTACATAATATTAGTTTTTCCACTACTATTCATAGTGTAAATATGGAGCACTCACATGGTATACATATAGTCAAAATAGAGCCTCTCAAGAGTATACTCATGGATCATGTCATGACATGACCTTATCATATTGCCAGGTATCATGACCCTTCCATCCTACTTGCTCTAGAGATGCTAGCCAATGTGATTATACCTATTGCACAATTGATCTTACCTACAGATGAGCCTAGTCTAGTTTCCACTCTAGTTTCCCCTTCCCTTGTTTATGGTTTTCTTGCCTTACCTCATCTTGATCCCTTACCTGCATAATGGGTAGATTATCCTTATTGTGATATTCATAGAGTTTCTAGTCATTGGACCAAATATTTCCATCTATATCAGTAGCCCTAGGCTTCTTCTTCTACCCCTTTAACTAGTAGACTACCCTAGTCTACTGACATATGTATTTGTTTCTTTCACAACATAAATAACCATTTTTCTATCCACTACTAAAAACCTAGGAATTACATTGACACATTATGACTAATCACTACCCATCCCAAAGATAAGACCATACCTCCTCTCAAGATACTTTTAGAGTACATACCTAAATATGGGTAAATCTATTTTCTTTGACATCAATGTTCTACCCATCATACTAATCTATGCCAAGTACTCTAAAAATATCTCCATGATTTCCCACAATCGACACCAATACCAGTTATTCCTCCTCCTATAAGTCATCTGTGAATGAAGGTTTCTCCTTATCTACTACTTGTACCTCCTCCTAACTCCATAAATACCATTCCCATAAAGATATCCATCCCTTACATTTAGTATCCCACATAGGAGATACCGCATGAGCATTAATCTTCTTCTTTTAAACCTACCTTTTCATTTGAAATGATATGGAAAGAAGCCTTTTCATAATTTTTTTGCAAAGATTGATGAGACTCTAGATAATGTCAAAATTCAACTACATAAATATGTTTTAGATGTTATGGATGACATTTGTGATCAAATATATCGATATTTTTTAACACGGCATGGTGTTATTTCATATTATTCTATTTTATGAGTTGGATTGGATTTGTAATCCATTTATATATCTTATACATTGACTATCTATCAAAAATGATTTCACTTATCTATTTTTCATGAACCATTATTTTATGATTTATGTGTTTTACATGGTTCCATTCTCTTTCACTTTTTATTATGGCTTATTCTCATTATTTTCATGAATGCAAAATTATATTTATGATTTCACTTCTTTCATGGATTCTTTTATTTTCTCTATAATGATTTTTTGTTATCTTTTACACTCAAATAATGATACTTATTATTGTTACTTGGTTATACAACCTTGATTCCCTTAGTATTTTATGTCTACCATATGATCAATTAGCAAACAAGAGTTCTAATTGTACTACTATTATATATTGATCTATTTGGATCTCCTTTCTTCCCTTATTTAACTTTTACATACTAAGCATACATACATTTGAAACTTGAGATTACATACTGGCTAATAGATAATCCTAACTTGTTTAGTCAATCATATATTTGGTTACTTATCCTCCTTTAACCAAAGTCTAAAGCTCATTCATGTGTATCAATTTTATCACTAATGTTGGTTATTATAAATCCATCTAGAGGAGGAATCACAAATGCCATAAAAAATTTAAAAGAAAAATCATTTAAACAAAAGGTAATTATTCAAAAGGCAACATACAATTCAAAATTATAATCAAATCAAAAGATGTGATTTACTATGTTTAACACATCTCCTATTTTTAATCAGAACTCAAACTCCACAGTTGGCATCATGATAGAGTTGAGGTCCATTGGGATGTGTTAGGATAGTAGATTGGGATAGGAGAACAAAAAAATCAATAAGTGATACCTGCTTTCTCACACAAGTACCCAATCTTCAAAATAGATCGACGACTCTATAAAAGGTCCTAAGGAATGGGGAACATGTTATGGGAAGGTAGGACCATGTCAATTTCCTTGTTCATATAAACTTCTTGAGTTGATCTTAGTATTACACATATTTTCCTATATAACTTTGTGCTTATTTTGAGTAGGTATCCTTTGTATTTTTATGGTCACTAGAATCTTAGTATCTTTCCTTATGATCTAGAATGCCTCATGTTTACTAAGATTTCTTCATAAAATCCTATGTCATGATTTCTAATTTCCCTAATTTCATTAAAAAACTCATAATATTTCTCCTTGATGAATATTATTTTTTAAACTGATCATACCCTTAGGGTTTCCCTTTGTGAGTTGCATTATAAGACCTTGGAAATGACCAGACATTCCTCACAAAATGTTTCCTTATTTTTATCTTATTACTGTTCACCTCATTGGTGTTCAAATTGTGAGTTTTATTATAAGAGTCCAAGCTCTCCCCACAAATTACCACATTAAAACATATTTAAATTATTCCCACCTTTATCTCCACTTTATTGGTGATACCTTTGTGAGTTACAGTGTAAGACTTTAGATAGGACCAGGCTCTCGTCACAGAATATTCCAATAAAAATTTCATATTATAACCAATTCATAATAAAATTACATGCTTCAAATTTGAGATAATTTGTGTTACATTATGATTTACATGTCATATACATACTTTCCATCTTGATTTAGTATGTTTTATGCTTACTTCATAAACACTTCACTTTTATCTTCTTATTTTCTAATTGCGTGTATGTTTACAACCATTTTATTAAATTTGTCATACTTCCCATATTGATTTAGTATGATTAATTTGATTTATACTTACATTTTTTTCCTTCCATACTTCCCATCTTGATTTATCATGATTGATTAAATTTATTGTTTTCTTATTTTTATACCATTGATTTTCACACATTTTCTATTTTATTAAAAAATTTCATACTTCCCAACTTGATATAGTATGACTTATATTTGTTTTAATTTGGTGAAAATATTTTACATGGTTTGAAAATACTTATTACATTTTACTTTTACCATTTTTGGTTTCTTTTATTTGTTCATATTTTATTTTTACACATTCCCATTGTGATATAGTGTGTATTACATTTTATGATTATTTATAATTTTCAAAATCATATTTTTTATTTTTAACCATGCATGTGTATCACATAATGCTAGAAAAGAAAACATATATCACCTATTTCCCATAGCATAAACAATGAAAGTAAAATATATGTGCTAGAAAAGAAATACATCCATTCATCCATCCTTAGACAAATGCAAATCATAGATCAATAACTGTCCATATAAATATATATCATGAGTTTAATACAATAAAAATACAAAATACAATATATATATATATATATATATCTAAGGTTATACTTCATCATGTCTATCATGTGGCTAAGCCATGCTACCCATGGATTCCTGTGATAGACCCCTCTAAATGCTACACTGTAATGAGACAATCTAGGATCTCATGTCATTGATATATCCCTATATATTGGCCACTTAGGATCAGACATGTCCAAGCTCTATAGTGGTCACCATATGATTATATTGTTCTTGTGCCAACACATTATAGGCTTGGACCGCTCCCTCTTCTATTGTTAAAGGTGGTTATGAACCATCTTCTCACACTTAAAACTATCAAACAACCTCCCTAACTAATCTAAACTAGCTAGCATAATCTGGGGTAGATGGTACCACAAGTTATACCAAGGTGGATGGCTCAAAATAAGACAACACCTCATCCAAAATATCATAGTGTGTATCCACAATCATGGCTCCCCATCTGATCTCCTTTGCTATAGTACCTATAATACAATATATATATATATATATATATATATATATATATATATATATATATATATATATATATATATATATATATATATATCAAACCATCTATATATCACTAAATACATAAATAACAATGCAACTAGTGATCTATGCCACAACTTAATAAATCAAAGCATTTCTCACCAGTGCTAGTGTCACCAACCATGGTCTCCCCATCAGCTTGACCATCAAGCACCTCTTGTATTGGATACCTCTATATAAGTGAAAAACCTAGAGTCAACACCTAATCTCATCATGGTCCCCTCCTTAATAGCCTCTCTATCGACCAACTATGTCCCACAACTACCATAAGATCACCATGTGTGACTAATTGCACCTGTGTCCCCTCTCATTGACAGTGCCTCATCTCGTATGAGCTCAAGTCAACTGCTATTATCCCCACTATGGGTTTTCTCCCACATCCTCATTTATAGCATCTAAAACCATAACATCTTCTACACCAGGCCTTACCACCTCTTACTATTGTGCTTGACCTCTCTATGGTCTCACTCACCAAGGTCTAATAACAAGTACCTCTATAGGCACCCTTGCACCTCCTCTCCCATTTGGATCTCTAGCATGTCATGCCCAATAAGTAGGCACTACTAGAGGGGAAAATGGATATGTTAGGCCTAAATGATTGGGTACATAAGATACTAGATGTGGCTTCACCCATGAAGTATAGTGGCCTATGTTTTGAATGCATACCAAACTGGTAACACCAATAACCCAAGTTATCCATATGGCATCAATATCAATGTAAGTCTAACACACTATCTACCCTCATGTTATAGTCTATAAATTTGGGACATTGGGCATGACATGTACTACATTATACTACCTCCATTATACCACCTAAGGTAGCCTATCATTGACTATATATGGTAACCCAACCAACCAATACATAAGGAATCTCTTATAAATCCAAGCACTCAGCAAAATAATGGGGCCCATCATCTTCTACCCTCAGGTCATCATCCCATACATATCATGCATGAGCTGTACCCAAATGATAGTGCCTAAATCATACAATTCATCCTAATCTAGGATGGAATGACACAAGTCTACCATGTATATAGTTACCTTCCCATCCAACTTATGACATAACACACATGTTATCATAGGTCTTATCAAGGCCTTTTGGATATTTGGAATGGCTAAGATATAGTAACCCAAGATAAATCCTATCTGAGCTTATCACCTAATGAGATAGGGTTCACCTCTTATCTTCTATATTTAGCACATCAAATATGACTAGAGTCTAAATAATGAGAAGTCTAAGTAAGGCATGGATATCCTCCAAGGTGATTCCCACCTCTATGGTATCCCCCTCCACCTCCCATCAGAAAGTGTTGGTCAGTCATTCCCATGCTCTTAGGAAAATGACAACTAGATCAAAACTAAGTGGGATCCTCCTCATCTCCATGATTATTCCAAATCCTAGAGGTAACTAATCGAGCTCAATCTAAATTTGAAAATAAATCCAATAAATCTAGTATCCATGATGTATAATTTGGGTGCCAAAATATCCATTACCTTTGAAAAATATCAAACAATAAAGAATGTATTAGATCTCAATATAATAATAATAATAAAATACATTGTTAAATATTCTCAAAATAATAAAAATTGACTACTTCATTAGCCTATTTTTATTATTTTACCTTTTTCCTACACAGTCAGCCCTTTTGGTACGAATCTATGTCATCTCTTTACCATACTAAGTTGACCCTCACTAAACAGTCAACCTATTCTTGTAGACACAATCAACCTTTTTGATACTAAATCAGCCCTTTCTTATCTTTTACATACTATATTGGCCCTATTTCATGTAGTTTACCTCTTTTAATAGAATTTATTAACATACTGTATAATGTATTGACCAAAATGTACTATGTCAACCATATCTATTTTTCTAATTGGATTGCCCCTTTCCTATGTAGTCAGCCAGCCCTATAAATACTAAGTCAACCCTCTACTACATAGTTGGCCACCTTGAATTATCTTACCTTTTCCAACTAATTCATTAGGGATGACTCTATTCTTAATTTGTGGTGACTTTTCAACCATTTATTTATCTAATTATTTCTAACTCAATATCCCATTTTACCCCTAGTTTACCTAAAAAATTCCTAGGTTCATTTTTGGTATCTACATTTTTCCTAACAAGTATTTTTATATATCTAGTTTAATTTAAAATAAAATTATCAAAAAAATGAAATTAATGCATCACTTACCTAAGTTGTACTAGCTATAGCCTCTAGACGTCCTTCATGTCGAAGTTATCATCTCCTCACCATGGTCACTCTCGAGGCTTAACTAGGTATCTTAGAGTAATTTTTTCTCAAAAATAGTAAAAATAATAAATGAATTAATACTTACCCTATTTGTATTTACTATTAAAAATTATTTACCTATCAATTATTTACCAAGATATTCCATTTCCCTAGGATCTGACACCTCCCTTACATACTCCTCCAAGCAATTCACTACCTAAAACAACCCTTGCCTAAGCCATAACCTTCTTTTTTCATGTAATGAACAAAGTTATCTTGGGCTGACCCTATTCTTAAAATATAAGCATGTTACGGGATTAGGTCAAGCCCAACTAACTTAGTATAAAACCTAATTTATTTATTTAGTAAAGAACATGGTTGATTGGGCTGACTCTATCAACTATAACTTTAGAAGAGTTTAGGGTTAAATCTGGCTATATAAACACATCATTTTCACCATTTACATTAGAGAGATATAGAAAATCATTTATTTACACATTTACTTATCCACCATTATACTTGAGGAGCCATTACTTAGGGTTTCTTGCTATATTTGGAGAGAATAATCTTGCCTTGTGGGAGAAGTCTTTTGGATGCATAGGAGAATTTGTTTAGCCTAGAGCTCACCTATCTTTGTTATCCTTACAAACCATAACAAACTCTTGTAAAGTACCATTGGCCAAGAGAGAGATTGAGTCTTGATGGGTTCATCTTCAAGGTAAGTATTCCTTACTCTTGATCCTCTTTATTAAGTAGATAAATTTACATTTGTTAGATTATGAATATGTTTTTGTCTCCATGTATTAGGATTACCTCTATATTGACTTGAGTAGAGTTTTTCTTTGCATGTTTACTTACATGTTTATTATCCCCATTTTGTGCCAAATGATTTGGTGATCACTAGATTAAATTTGCATTACTTTGATAAGAGAACATAAGACCTAGTTAGGGTTATTGTGTGATATTACTTGACTATAGGATTTGGAACCCTCTCTAGTGATATTATGTGGTAAGAGACCCCTTAGTTAGGTCTAGTGGATTCATATTAGTCATGACCCTGATTGTCTAAATATACTAATAAGTAGAATGGATAGTGTGATATATATTGTTTGAGATAGTATTGATTTGTAGACCAACTTCACTTTCCCTTGTATACAGATCTGATGAGCCATGTAGACATGCCAAGTCATGATAGAGGCCATGGGACTAAAAATTGATAGCTTGTTTAGCCATCATGATCATCAAATTTATGAATGGGATATGCACTCAATTCAGTGGTAAAGGATCAAGTTGCAACTTGACTAAAATAAAAGTGGGAGTTAAAACAAAAATATATATCTTAATGAGGCATAGTTCTAACTAGATGAGTATGGGCATACCTTCAAATTTGTCAGATAATAATGATCTCAATTACATTCCCAAATCATCATTGATGTTTCTAATTACCCCATTGGTGTGATGAGCTAGAAGATAAGGCCATGAGATCCCCGAATTGCCTATTTCAAGGGGATGCATTGCCATTGTAAATAGTCAAAATTTTAGGCATTGAAATGTTACTATAATTATCTTTGACTGCACCAGCCTTTATTTTATGCCTTGTTACCTTAACTTCTTCCATGGGGGTGATGTTGAAACTCTAGAGGAGTTACATCAGGATTATGCCTGCCATTGTTTATTTATTTTTCCATGATTAATTGCCAAGGGATATTTTTTGTAACATAATGCTTTTAGAATGATAAATATAGATTTTATTATGTTTTACTCATGTATTATCTCTAGTATTTTATTTAGCTAGTTAATTGGTGTTAGAACTGTTAATATGCTTGTTTACAGATGATTATCTTAGTTATGTTATGCAACATCTAT
This sequence comes from Torreya grandis, assembly GCA_037957365.1. NCBI lineage: Eukaryota > Viridiplantae > Streptophyta > Pinopsida > Cupressales > Taxaceae > Torreya > Torreya grandis. Next base: position 229,734 of record JARHVA010000854.1, on the reverse strand, counting down.
CGTAACTAATATCTTAAATTTATTCATGCTTTATTTTAGTTATGTTATATAATAGCTATAGAGTGAAAGATAAGCTACATTTACAATCTATTTGTTGTATTCAACACAGCCCACCTTGGATTTTCAATGAAAAGTGGGGACCCCTTTTATTTTTAGAAGGCTTATTTATTATTTGGGATATGCATGTGTGTTTGGCTAGATGGTTATCTATGGAAATTGAATGTTTTTAACATTAAATCACTATTGGGTGCACCTATTTTCTCCTACAACCCATTTTCCATTAGAAGGACTTATTGAAACTAATCTATTAATGGAAATTTTAGAAGTTTGGTATGTATGATAGGTATTTAATTTTTTTTATTCAGGTTCTTTTATTCAGATTTACTTATTCATATTCATTTTATTTGACATTATGGATATTTTTGGTCTTTGGCAACTTTTGATCTTTGATAACTTTTTGGTCTTTAACATTTTGGTCTTTAGGACTTTTCAGTCTTTGATATTTTGGTCTTCAGTAAATTTTTAGTTAGCAACTATTCGGTTGGGAACTTCTTTTATATATTGTCCCATCAATAAGTTTTTGATCAACAACTTTCCTTTAGATAATTTTTTTTACACCTCTTATGTGACAACTTTACTTCAAAAACATTGATCTTGGAAGATGTTGGTCTTTGGGAATTTTTAGTTACAAACTATTTAATCGAGAACTTTATTTTAGATATTGTCCCATTGGAAGCTTTTTAGTTGATAAATTTCCTTTAGATCATTTTGTTTGGAACCTCTTATATGGTAACTTTACTTTTGAAACTTTAGTCTTCAAAAGGTTTTGGTCTTTGGGAACTTTCTCTTTGGAAAAATTTGTTTGGGAGATTTTTATTTAAAACTCTCACATGACCAATTTATCTGACAAATCCTCTTGAACAAATAATTTGGTCTTTAGGGAAAAGTGTTAGATATCTAGACATTTTAGGAAAAGTTTCATGAATCTCTCTGAAGAACATTTTAGTCTTCAAAATTTTTCATTATGGACTTTGGGCTCACCAAATCTGATTATTCAGCCTAAACATGACCATTGACTCCTAACTCAACCATATATGGATAAGTGTCAAAAAAGGAGTAATAATTTGGTACCCTAAATGAGTAAGCATCATATGTGGCATGCCCATGAGGACTAAGTGGTTAAGTTTGAATTAAATAAAGGTGATGAGCTCCTACACATTGGTGATTAATGGTACCTAAACTGAACATAAATGCTTAAAAGCTATAAAATCAAGCCTCTAACCAAACCACATCATTTGATTATCATTGATATCAAGTGCACATATCCTTATGTGATTTTAAAATCCCTATATACATCTAAAACAAGATATAATTTACATAATAGATTTCTAGGCCACCATTTTCAAGAGTTCAAACCTTACCAACATCGATAACCAATAACATCATCTTCATCTCTAGCATATAAGGGAGTTTAAGAACCATACAAATTATCCATTAAAGATTCAACTTAATATATGGATACATTTATTGATGTAATAGTATTTAGGGATCTCTACCCCAATTACTTGGCTCTATGGAAGGCTATAGACAAAATCGACCCATTCTCTTATGAGGAAGATGTCTCCATAAAATAAAAACAAGTTACTTCTGATTTGGTTCTCTTAAAATGCCAAGGAGTCTAATATGTAGTAAATAAACCTAGAGTCATGCCATTCATTGACTTATTATGAGACCTATTATTCGAAGGGATAATTGTAGACAATAAATTCCTAGAGTCATGTCATAACAACACCATCATTACATATATATTAGCTGATGATTTTTAGAGGTATTTATGCTTGCCCATCCTAGATGTTAATTTTGATTTGCATAGTGTGGATGGCTGGAAGAATAACACTAATCTAGAATAAGAAATGAGGAAATAGTTTCTCCCAAGAGAGACATTTACACTCAAAGAAACCACCAAGAACCCTGTGCCTATCACCCAATTTTGGATGGGAATTTGTATCAACATGAAATTGTTAAATCAATTATTTGACCACCTAAACATTAATTTACTTAATTTAGAATGGTTACCATTACTTGACCTGCTTATGCACTATGCAAAATTATCAGTGCTCACCTACAAGAATAAATACTATATAAATATAGGAGGCCCCAAGGTGGCATCTTTTATATGATGTCATATCTTTTAGATGCAATCATGTGGACTTTTTATAGACATAATAAGGCTATGTGGGATCCAAAACTTGATTACATAAAGAATAAAATTTGTGAATTCTACTCATTCATCCACATCTATGCATATATGAGGAACATATCGAGAATTGTAGAGGATTTATATCATCAAGTTTAGATGGAAATTCATGGCCAACCTCTAGCCATGATATCCAAGAGCATCACCTAGACACTCATGTCTTTGGGTGATTATTGGTTATACCCATACCATACTATCATCATGGTTATTGGACACAAGTTCAACCCTCTTTATCTCCCCAAATTCATCTCAAACAAAGTTGTTGAGCAGGAGATTACATATCAGCTATGGAATGGGATAGATGAGGACCTAAAAAAGAGAAAAAATAACACCTTCCATGGCTTCCATATCATAATTGGAAGGATGAAATACACATATCAAAGAGATTTCAAGGAGGATGGTGGTGAAAGAAAGGATTATGTCTTAGCTATTCTACCCAAGGATTAGGACCACCATGAGAAAGTATAATAAAAGGTACATAATCTAGACATACCCTACAAACATGAGCCTTTCAGTCAGGATTGCTTATTACTCAATGCAAAAGATGATGTGGAAGTCAAGTAAAGGGGTGTGACTAATGGTGTGGGTGAGGAATTGCTTAGAGTAATACAAGTGGATCCCTCCCTTACACTTGGGGAAGCCAAATTTAGGATCTTACCACTAAGGGGATGGACTTCATTAGATTTTTAGAGTGGTGGACCCTTCCAACAACCATAAGATCAAAGTCAGGACACCCAAAACCCGCCTACTATGATGACAACTCAAGATTAAGAGTAAGTTTTAGGGGAAACATCAGTTGTTGGTGAGCATGATGAAGACTAAACTCTTCAAGTTAAAATGTCCAATGTTGAACTAAGGGAGGTAAAACAAGAATTAGTAGAAGAATCAATTCAAGTGAAGGACAACACTATTGGGAGAGAGGAGGAAATCATTTTTTTGGAGTCCTTTGATGAGGATGATATTGCACCTACTATGGTGAATTCAACAACCATAAATTCCAATATGAATCTTCCCCTTCATACCTAATAAGTGATTTCTCCTCAAGCTGAGAGGACAATAATTTGTTATAAGAGAAAAATCAAGACAAAAAGGCCAAAGACACCATCCACAAAGGGACCAACTAAGTAGGCACAACCTTCAATTAAAGATAGGCCAAACCATGAGGTGGATGAAGAGGAGATACAATAAGCTAAGGTTGTAAGCTTTCAAGGATTAAAATGAAAGGCATGCCTTAGTGGTGACCAATTGGGTAAGGGTGCTTTATCTACTGATCCCTTAGGCCATTCTCGTATTGTTTCATTACCAATTGTCTCTTCTTTTCCATTTCCAATTTTATCTAGTTTTCATCTTGTGTCATCATTCCCTTCTAGGATTATTTTTATTATGACAACAACTACTCCTTCAATCTCCACCTCTAATTGCACTACCACCAACCAACCCATAACCCAAGTGTTAAATAATTTTACTCAATTTAGTTCACCAATGCCCTCATCAAGAGTAGTGAAAACCATAAAAATGGTAGACATAAAAGGAGATTCCAAGAATAAACAAGTCTACATTATTCATCCCATGCCATATCTAGGGAATGTAGACTGGTCCAAAATAATGTCCTTTAATTCCTAGCCAACCCTTGAGATTGAACCTACATAAGACACTCAAATAGAGGCACAACCATTAGATCCATCAAATTTAACTCTCTTAGATTAGGACAAGGAATTAGGAACATCATCTTCTAAGAGGCCAAACTTGAATATCACTGAGTTTCCCACTATGATCTCACTCTTTGATAAATCAACTAACTCTATGCAAAGGGTGAAGAAGAGGAATATAGAAGATAGCATTGGATGAGGTCTAATTTTGGAAGAAAGACAAGAAATCTACTCTTTATCAAAGAGATAATATAGAAAGAAGGGTTAGTCCCCTTATATTGAGGACTTTAAGTTCTACATGGAGACCCACATTGGAGTAATGTTAGCCATTCAGAGGGCACATAACAAGTAAGGAAAGAATTGGAAGAAGAGATGGAGACCCTTAGGGAACAACAATAGGTAATCCATATTCCCTCTAGGATATGACAAGATGTTAAAAGTGTAGCACTGAGGCTATATGAATTTTAGATACCATTCATTATTTGACAGCATAATTGGCTCCCCATGCAAAAACAATAAAAAAATTGTTTAAGTTTCTCAAAGAAGATGAGAACATTTTTAATTTATTTTTTAATATTACAAATAAGGCATTCAACTAATTAAATTTGATGACCTCTTTAGATGAGAAAATTTACTAAATCTAGCAATCATTAGGACTCAAGAAGCCTAGGAATGGGTAAATGTTACTAATGCTTTAGTTACTAAGATCAAAGAACAAGAGAAGCATGTAGGGTAAATTTTGAATGAACTAAGATTTACATGAGCATGTGATAACACTGGGAAGTTCGTGGTTAGGTCTATTTTTGACCAAATGATACAAAAAAATTCAAATAATTTCAACAAAAATTTACAAGGTTTAACTTTAGAAGATAATAAAGAAAATTTGAGTTCAATGAAGAAGGCCACTGAAGTGGAATGTTTTTGGGTAGTCTTTTGAGTGACCAAAACTAAGCATGCAAGGTTGATGGCACAAGAGGATAGGGTGAACAAACCTTCTCTCATAGCTATGAGCATAGTATGGACACAACATGCTAGTAGATAAAAACACTACTAAGTGTTGGAGGTTAATAAGAAGTCTACTTATGCACCATCTACTAGTTCAACTCAAACTCCACCCAATGTCCTAGTTTCAACAGTGCCCACCACTTTATCTCTAGCTACAAATTTAGTTCCATATACAACTTTAGTTCCTTCTAGTTCAACCAATTTAACCCTAGTTGTAATCTCCACTTCAACACTACCTACCAACTCCACAAGTGCATCAAATCAAGCTTCAATTCAACTCTAGTTATAACATCAGTTCTAGTCACAATAATAAGTAGCAGTGATTAGGATCTATGTCAACCTTAGTTGAAGGCTAATTTTGTATAATTTTGAATGTAATGATTATTCATGGCTAGTTAAGTCTTCTTACATCCATGTTATAATTCAATCAATTATTTTGCCAACATGCACACATACTTGAATGATGTAATCTATAAGTTATAACATATGGTTTTATATCAAACTAGAACTTAGCTTCTAGTTATTTTGATGTAAACTATAGTTTTTCTATACCTGGAGGATGAGGTGATCCCTTCCCCAAGTTCTTTAAATAATGTAAAACCCTCTTTCAAGGGGTTGAAGTTTTGATCTATATACAAGAAGAAATCAAGTGATTTATGGTCATGTAACTATGTTTGTTCTATATTTTTCCTTTTCTATGTTATTGAAATTTTAGTTTCTTTATATGTATCAACTTAATAATCTTGAAGTGTGCTAAAGATACAGATGAATCTGATTGTTTTAATTAATGAATATTGATCTTAGATGTGTAAAATCTATTAAGCATTGGTAATTTTTTTGGTTTAAGTAATTAGTATATGTTGAGTTGATAATCTAAGGTGTGTAGGAGTATTTCCTTTGGTATAGTCTTCTAAGCATGTGTTATAGCTACCTTAGATAACTTCTTGGTCTAAGTTGTAATATCTTAGATAATACAGTAAAAAAATGACTCTAAGGAGAGAAATCTTTAGTTGAGATCAATAACTTTCCTATACTTATTTTCATAGACTAATAACCTTGATTATTTATGGGTGTGTAATAGCTACAAGTAATAAACATTGGTCTTAGAGATACTTGTCTACTAAAGAAATAGTCTTAAAAGTGACCTTTTAGGAACACAAAGCCTTTTTTTCTACCTTACCTTTCTCCACTTTTGAATTTATTTAAGATATACCTACCATAGAGTAACTCTCCACCCATATAACTCATTTAGTGATTACTTTCTATTATATTTCACATATCCATTCACAAACCTAGTTAAACAACCTACAAGCTCAAACTGTTATTCAACCACCTAGTTGTTTCAACTGCATACATGTAAATCACACCCTAGAGTGGAACCTCAATTTCATAGAGATCCTAAAATGTTAGAGGCTACCTCATTCATTCTTCTATGGTGTGTATAAAACCCACATCAACCGAAATATAAATGTTGGTGCTAGAAAGAGGACACATTTGTGTGTTTTATCAATAGTAGAGGTTAGTCACTATGTAGAGTTACATTGGAGACACCTAGGAGAATAACAAGGTCTAGGGCCTAAGCTATCCTTTTTGTTTCACCTTTGTAAAATCATAGGAGGCCTAAACCAATACTTGTCATCCTTGAGGTGCATCATGATAGGACACCTTCTCCAGTAAGAGGCATCCCACTTGTTAATCCTCATATGGTCAACTTTGGTTAGTCAGATCTGTTATTGTCATCCCTTGAGACCAACATGATCTACCAAGGAACTTATATAAATACTTGCCTACCATCTCCCCCTCAAGTAGGAGGATGACATAAGAACACATCAAGTCTTTCAAGGATACTCTGAGATTAATGAAGGTCACCCATGAGGATGTTGCATGAAAGTTTTTTACATTTACTCTGAAATATTTTTCTTATGATTGGTATCTTAACTTGTAGGAAATTTTTATCATAGTATGGAATGAATGAAAAAATACTTTTATTTCATAATTTGGATAGGTTACCAATCCAAGTTTGGTGTATAAACATTTCATCAATATGAAGAGGGATCCCAATGAGTCAATTCGAGCCTTTAATGTAATATTTTAGAATATGTACACTTAATTGAATGTTGTGTACAAGTCATACATAGATCTAACACTTGAAATATATACGAACACTATAGACCCCATCAATATAGTGTTTTTGCATAGAGTTGCCACAATCAATACTTTAGTATTGGCATATCAAGATGCTATTAATATTGACAAACAACTCAATCTGTAGCTCAATCCTCAAAATTTAGGGGGCCAAACATTCAATAATGGATTCCCATATTTGAATCCAATACCACATGGTAATTAGAATGTCCCTATATTCAACCAAAATTAGTTATACACTCTACCTCCCATGACACAACAAGCAACAAACCATAATTATAGTTTCCTAAACAATCAAGTGAAAAGGAATGGCCATCAATGGAACTAGGAAAAGCAACATATAGATCACACCAACATAATAGTCATACAAGGTTATGACTTGACCAAAGCTAAACTAGATTCTATACAAAAAATGGTCTAAAAGTTGAGCAAAGACTTTTTGAATATGTAGAAAAGAATGGGTAATACCACCAGTAAGAATTATAGCTATAATTCTAGCTTCCCAAGATAAAACATGCCTTTCAATAGACCCACCAATATTATAGAACAATAACATCCTTATAAGCTACAAAAAATCAATATTATGGAGATAGTTTTATTTAATTGGTGTAGAGTTCATAACACATCAAAACATGGAGAATAGGAATATGTAGAGTTGTGTGCAACTATTGAAATATTTCAAAGGGAAATGATCAGATAGGATCAAATGATGAATCCTCTAGATTTCCCGCATGAATTTGGCCCCTCAAGTTCAACTACGGTCTTTGAAACTTATGAGTTTCCATTCCCTAGTGAATATGACAATGTTTTAGAGGATAATTATGATCAAGTGCAAGTGTTTGAGTAGTTCAATAGGAAAAATTACAATATAAGGAATAAATAACCTCTCACCACTTCGATACCTCCCAATAATATAGTGATTCCCCCAAATCCTGAAGCTGATAATAATCCTCCTCCCCCAAAATGGAATGATCATTCTCAACATAGAGAAGAATATATCAAGGGTGGATATAACATTTTTGAGGATGTGAATAAGACCAAGGCCAATATCACTCTTCATGAACTAGCACAAATAATAGAGTAGGAGATCTTATGGAAGTCTATCACAAGTAAGTCTATTGCAAAAAAAACTCTAAAATAATTAATACAAATATTATATACAAAAGCAATCCTAAGGTCCCCCTTTCTTGATAACCATTCAGGAATTTGGTAAGAACATACATAATTATTTGCTAGATTCCATAGCTTTAGCATTGATGATGCCAAATTCTATTTGCCATAATCTTGATTTGACCCCAAGTCCATCCAAGAGGACAATTTCACACCTAGATAAAGTAGTAGTGCCTATTTTGGGAGAACTTAATGATGTAAGAATCTAGGCTACATCAGAACCTTGAGTATAGATGAATATCAACATATTGGTAGTAGATATTCCTAAGGGGTATGAGCTAATATTAAGCATAGATTGGTCTAAGAAACTCAATGGATATCTTTCCATAGAGTAGTTTCACATTTGGCTACCATAGAGAGGTATTTCCAGCTAGATCAGGATCAATCGAGAGCCAAGGATGAAGCACCCTATTATAGAGGAAAATAATGCTAATGAAGAACTAAGTTACAAGTCTCATAGTCTTAGAATTTATAAATTTACTATGAAGCATGAAACATAGGAATAAGTGTAGGTCCCTTCCCAATTATGGACCTTACATTTTAATAGAGACAGATCCAAGAAAGGATTAGGTGTTAGCATCAAATTGGTCAATCTAAAAGGAAATAAATAGTTAGCAGCATACAGGCTCTAGTTTCCATGTATCAATAATAAAGCAGAGTATGAGGCCTTAATTTTAGGATTGAAGTTTGCCCTAAAAAATAATGTTAAGGAACCGTTAGTATACAAAGACTCAAATCTCATGATTAACTAGATCAAGAATAAGTATCAATGTAGATTATCATATTTAAATAAGTACAAGCATAGATCCTGATATTTAATCAAGTTATTTGAGGCTTTCAATATAATGGCCATTTTAAGGGAATAAAACTAAACTGTTGACTCACTAGTATCTTTAGCATCAAATTTGGTACCCCTGTACGATTAAAAAGTACAAAATTTATCTATTAAATTGGAAACTTGTCCATCAAAGATAGAAAAATATTGAAAATTTTCAATTATTTTATGATGACCAACATATCATCTAGTTTTTGACCAATTCAAAATAGTTCAAGTCCCAAATAATTGATGGTGAGGAGAGATTCCATGGGTGTCATGAAGACTCAAATGACAAGGATGTCATAAAAATGAAGGAAAATCATCTCCCACTAGGGATGGTCACTTTGGAAAGAGATTTTGACATGGATCCTCAAGTGCAACAATAAAGACAACTCAAGGTTAATGAGTCTAAGTTTAACTCAAAAAATTTAGGTGATGAAAGAGATTCACATATTATTAATATTAGATTAAGTTGCACTCCATATGAAAGGCAAAGGGTCAAATAATTGATCATCATATATAAATATGTAATTGCATGGATGTATAATGACTTGAGTATTTTCAATCCTAGAGTCATCACCTATATGATTTTACTCAAGCTAGACCATACATCGTTTAAGCAGAGGTAAAGATTGATTAATCCTATTATGGAACCATTGATCTAGAAGGAAGTAGAGAAGTTGTTAAGTACCTAGATAATATTTCCTATTAGGAATTTAACTTGGGTGGCTAATATAATTAAAGTCAAGAAGAAGAACAGTGAAATCAGGCTGTGTCAACTTTAAAAACCTTAATAATTTTTTGAGAAAGGTAATTATCCTCTATTTTCCTTAGATGAGGTGATATAAACTATGATTAGTTCTAGAATGATGTATTTCTTAGATGGATTTTTTAGATATAATCAAGTATTAGTGGAATTAGAGGATGAGATGTAAACACCATTTAATACAAAATGGGGAACTTATGCATATAAGTGAATGCCGTTTGGGTTAATCAATGTTGGAGATACTTTTCAAAGAGTGATAGATCATGAATTTTAGGTACTGATAGGAAAATTCATAATTATATACATGGATGACCTCATTGTTTTCTCTAGAAATAGAGATAATCATATTGACCATCTTCAATCGATTTTTGAAAGGTATAGGAAGTTTGGTATCTCACTGAACCCCAAGAAGAGTATATTTGGTGTTACTAAAGGCAAGTTACTAGGCCACATTATCACCCAAGATGAGATAGCCATTGAACTTGAAAATTTTTAGGGAATTTCAAAAATAATGTTCCTAAAGAGTAAAAAGGAGCTAAATTCATTATTTGGGAAGATTAATTTCATGGGAAAATTCATATCAAGATTTGCAGAAATTGTCAAACTCCTAAATATAATGCTCAAATTGGATGCTAAAGTGGAATGGACACTTGAATTTAATAAGTACATCTAAGATATTAATAAGGCTATATCACAATCACCAGTGTTGGTGAGCATAGATTTTACTAATTACTTCTTCCTGTACTCATTCACTTCAGAGCATACAATCAATGTTGTACTTACATAAAATAAGGAAGAAAGTGAACATCCCATCACTTTATGAGCACTAACTTAAAATATGAAGATATAAATACTACATTGAAAAACAATTCTTTGATATTGTTATAGTAGTCAAAATTTTTAGACACTATATCCTCAGGAATAAGACTATTGCTATTACTCCAGATCCTGCTTTCAAGCTTACAATAGGACCTAATGAATTGGAAAAGCATAGTGTAAAATGGATGGTAAAATTTCAAGATTTTGATATTGAGATTAAACCCTCAAAAATTATCAAAGGATAAGGTATTTTTCATTTTATGACTAAACCAGACCCATGCATCACCATCGAAGAAGTCTTCCAAACACAAATTTCCTAAAAGGATTGGTATTCAAGTATTATTCTATTCTTACTCACTAGAACATGTCTCAAGGAACTCAAGAGAGAGAAAAAGAGATCCTGAGGCTCAAATATGCTCATTATATGATCAATAAGGGAATTATCTATAGGAATAATTATGAAGGAATTTATTTAAGATGTGTGTCATGTGAATAATCCCAAGAGATTCTAGAAAATTTACATCAAAATATTGGAAATAACCATCCATCTGATAACACCATAACCCATAAAATACTTAGAATGGGTTATTATTGGCCAATATTCATCAAGGATGCTCACTCCCACATAAGGACATGCCATGAATGCTAGATCTTGGTGAAAAGAGAAGTACATGCATACATTCCCCTATAACTAGTGATTGAGGGTAAGTCATTCACACAATGGGGCTTAGATTTCATTGGTGTCATCAACCTAAACTCTTAAATTGGAAAAAAAATTATGTTTAATTATATATATTATTGCACCAAATGGACTGAGGCAACAACCACCAAGAATTTAATAACATAAGATGTGATCAGTTTCCTTGAAGAACGTATCACAATTAGGTTTGGTACCCCTATTTTCTTAGTTTGTGATAATGGGCTAGTGTTTTAATCAATTGAGTTTACAAAATGAGCCAATGATAATCATATCATAATTAGATCATCCTCTAATCACTACTTTCAAGGGAATGGATTGGCTAAATCAATTAACAAGAACCTCATTGATATTATTAAGAAATGTATTGTAGATAATCCTAAAGAGTGGAATCTCTTGCTTAAATATGTGCTCTAGGTAGATTAGACTCGATATAAAGAGGCCCTCAAAGCCTCACCATATTTTATTGTCTATGGGAGATAACTAGTTTTTCTAATCATGTTGAAGTTGCCAACATATCAATTTATGAAGGAATGCTTGGATCCTAGTGAAATGATTGAGTTCAGATTGATGGATATCATAGATATGGAAGACTCTAGGACTGAATCTCTACAAAACTTTAGAAGGAATCAAGACATAGTCAAAATATGGTTCGATAAGAGAGTGAAATCTAAAGCATTCATGATTTTTGACTTAGTGCTTCTATGGGACAAAGCCCATTAAAAGAAAGTAATGCATGAAAATTTCAACCCACTATGGATAGGGCCTTTCAGATCTCTAAGATTTTAGGTAACAATACTTTCCATTTAAAGGACCTCTAAGGTAATGAATTGGCATATCTGGTCAATAAATAGTTTTTGAAGCATTACTTCATGGCTTCTCCATCTAGAGATGTCTCTGAGTAACAACAAATGTCATGATAGAGGTATGGGTAGGTTAGATTTGCTTTGTTAAGTTAATTTCTTGCTTCCAATCATTTGGTTTCATTAGAATAATTAATGTTTTCTAGATTAGCCATTTTTACTTTTTGTAGTTTGTTTTGATTAGTCTAGTGATTTATTTTAGGTAGTTTCCCACTTTCTAAAATATTTTTCATTTTGATTTCATGGAAATATAATTGATTGTTCCTATTATAATCAAGCAACAACTTAGGTATTTTGAGTCCAACTTGAATTAGTGAGTGTTATACCTTGTAGATTAGAATTCCTAATCTAGGTAAAGCAATGAGAGAGTAAATCATGATGATGTTATGAAGTAGATGATTTCACCAAGTATATAAAATATGCTCCCACAATTCCATGAAAATTTATAAATATTTTATTATCTCCTTGGATTAAATATACATTAAATGCTAATACTTGTTTGAGGTAATAACCATAGATGTGATCAAAGATGATAGGGACATTTTGATGAACCTAATTATACCAAAACCATCTAAAGGTGGTCATCTTATTTCTTCTATTAAAAAATGAAATAAAAATAAAAGAGCTATAATCTAAAAGTTTAAATATAAAATCAAAAGGAATTAAAATCCTACATGATGAAATAATATCAATGTAGGACACATCATGAAAATATATGACAAAAGGAAGAAAAGGTGATCAAAGGTATGTCTATCAGGGCTATGGATGCCTAGATAGTAGTAGAGCGATGCCTAAGTTCCTCAAATTTATGCTATTTAATGCCCAATAATAATGAAACCTACAAATAATCCCATGTCTTTGATAAAATCCATAGACAAGGATAAAATATATCACTTAGACACAAACTGGTCCAAGGTATGGGTAAAATAAGTATGTTGTATTGAGTTATTAGGAGTCTCTTTTGTATTTATGATCTAATCATCTCTTTTATAGTATGGTTCATGATTGATATTAGGATTATAAAACCATGAATTTTGGGTTCTTGAAACTCAAGAGTATTCACCCTTGTGAGTCTCCAATTTTTGTATTCAACACACCCCACCTTAGATTTTATATGAAAAGTAGGAACCGCCTTTATTTTTAAAAGGCTTGTTTATTGTTTGGGATATGCATGTGTGTTTTAATAGTTGGTTATCTATGGAAATTGGATGTATTTAACATTAAATCACTATTGGGTTCACATGTTTTCTCCTGCAGCCCATTTTCCATTGGAAGGCTTATTGAAACTAATCTATTAATAATTTTTTTAGAAGTTTGTTATGTATGATAGATATTTAAATTTATTTATTTGGGTTATTTTATTTAGATTGATTTTATTTGGCTTTATGAACATTTTTAGTTTTTAGCAACTTTTGATCTCTAATAAATTTTTGGTCTTCAACATTTTGGTCTTCAGGAACTTTTTGGTATTTGACATTTTGGTTTTGGAGAACTTTTTAATCAAGAACTATTTAATTAGGAGCTTTCTTTTTGATATTGTCCCATCAACATCTTTTTGGTTTGAAACTTTCCTTTGAATCATTTTGTTTGACACCTCTTATGCGGTAACTTTACTTATGAAACTTTGGTCTTCAGAAGGTTTTGGCCTTCAAAAACTTTTAGTTGAGAACTATTCAGTCAAGAAATTTATTTAGAATATTATTCCATCAGTAGCTTTTTGGTTGACAAATTTCCTTTAGATCATTTTATTTGGCACCTCTTATATGGTAACTTTAATTCTAAAGCTTTGGTCTTTGGAAGGTTTTGATCTTTGAGAACTTTCTCTTCGATAACTTTTGTTTAGGATTTTTTTGGTCAGAATTCTCATCCAATAACTTTCTCTAATAAATCCTTGAAAACAAAAAATTGGTCTTCGAGGAAAAGTGTTTAGCACCTAGACATTTCAAGATAAGTTTCATGAATATATTCAAAGAACATTTTGGTCTTCATAGTCTTTTGTTCAAAAATTTGGGCTCACTATATCTAATCATTCAGCCTGAACACGACCACTAACTCCTAACTCAACCATATGTAGAAAAGTGTCAAAAAGGTGTAAAATCATGGCACCCTAAATGAGTAATCATCCTATGTGGCATTCCCATTGGGCCTAGGTGGTCAAGTTATAATTAAATAAAGGTGATGAGATCTTATACATTGATGATTAATGGCATATGAACTAAACATGAATTTCAAAAGGCTATAACATCGAGCCACTAACCAAACTCACATCATTTGATTTCCATTAAGGTCAAGTACGCATTGCCTTCTATAATATAAAAATACTTAACTATATATAAAAAATATAAAATTTGTGTAATATATTTCTAGGGCCCATTATCAAGAGCTCAAACTTTATGAGCATCGATAACCAGTAATGGCATCTTCATCTTGATCATATAGGGGCGCTCAAGCCCTATCCATATTCTCCATTAAAGATTCAACATAGCATATGGATATGGTTTTTAATGCAATAGTATTTTCAGGTATCTACATTAATTAATAATATATATGGGATGATATAAACAACATCAACCCATTCACTTGTGAGGAAGACATCTCCATAAAATAAAAACAAGTTACAGTTGATTTATTGCCCTTCAAACACTAAGGACTCCACTATGCATTAGTTAAGCCTAAAGTCATGATATGCATTGACTTATTATGAGACCTATTATTTGAAAGGATAATTGTAGATGGTGGCTTCTTACACTATGTCAATAACAACACCATCATTGCATATATATCACATGATGATTTTTAGTGATATTTATGTTTACCCATCCTAAACTGATGCAAGGGCATCCCTTGATGACCCCAAGTTTGATCCATTTTTGTTCCTAGATTGGTATATTAGTGTCTTATAGTTTTTAGAGGTCAATATAAGCTCATAGGTGGAGGTTAGATGGTCTCAAAGTGCATAGAATTTGAATTATTCATTTTCCTACCAAAAGCATTATTTTGAAAATTTAAATTTTGTAATCCATTTCTAAGGACTTTGATGTGTTTTGTGAAGTGGGAAAGTGTGTAAAACAAGTCTAAGTGTTTTTTCATTAAAATATGTCTTTGAAATGTTCTATAGCATATAGTTAAGGTCATATAACGGTCATCATGTGTAAATAAACAAATCATGCCATTTAATTCAATGATCATTCAGAGGGAAAGTTGGCAAGAAGTAGTTATGCACTTTTATAGGGAGACTTTTGAGTTAGTTTTAGATAATAGATGATGATTCCATTAGAATGGATGGATTAGATATTTAACAAGCTTATTTTAAAGGGGATTTTAATCTCGTAACCATATTTTCATAAATGAAAATACAGACCTTGTTAAGGTCATTGTTTTGTTACAAAATGCATATGTTATGATTGGAAGAATGAGATAGATAATTTTATTAAAAATTTGAATGAATATTAGTTCATTTTGGTTTGATTATCAACTTTGAAGAGAAAAGAATAAAAAGTAACCCTATTGGAAGGATCTTATACAAACCCCTGTATGTGTGAGTTTTTTGGTTATAGAGTAGGCTAAGTCTTTTGAGATGAAGGATAAAAAGGTAACTTGTTGATTTTTATTTTTATTTTAAAGTTTTTGAATGTAATTTTAGACTTTATATGTTACTAGGAATAGTATTCTGAATATTGAATTCTCAGACTTGTTCTTAAGTAGACCCCTATTGGAAGTTGGTATTAATTACAGATTGAGTTGTCTAGTTGAAGGATTCATATATTGAGAGAATGCTGATTTTCATCCCTTAAGGCTCTTATTACATTATTTTTGGTGATATCTAGGAACACACAAAGACAAAAACATTGGTTCTCAATCAATTACAAATTATTTCCCTATTTTCTTGTGATAGTCTTAATATGGGTGTATGTGACTATCTTTCATGAAGGAAGGATCTATAAACTATTGATCTAATGTTTTTATGTGTTGAGGAAAGTCTTTATATGATGTCTGAAGTTTTCTTTAATATATTCCTACCTTAAATTTCATGATATACACTCAAATAGGAACTATAGGTCTATAACATACTACTTTCCTACATAGTTGACATTGAATGGAGTGAGAAATCCTAGACAAAGGATTGGAAAGTAGAAACTATCACTTGGTTAAGTTGAACCTAGTATATACAAACCCTAAGAAGCTAATTTGGAACTTTGAAACACTCTAGTTCATTCATAGTGGCATTTTGACTACTCTTAGGTTATGACTGTGTACAAAAGCCCTAATTTAGGGTTTCACCAATAACTATAGATTGAAGTAACAAAATTAAAAAAAAATTGTAATCTACATATATTTGAGGTCCTCCAATAGTTTTTTCAGGTTTGAATGATGTACGGATCATATTTTATGGATCATAGTGACTGTGATGTGTCTTAGGCTTGAGGAGGCTTAATAGAAAGGGCTAGAAGCAAGAAAAATGGTATATGAAGGGAATTAGACCATAAAATTTTATGCACAACTACAACATGTTAGGGTAAATAAGAAATAATGGTTAGATTCCTTAAATTAATATATATTTTTTGTACTAAGCATTATTGTCATAACAATGCTACAAGGATAAATATTGAAGAAGACATAGTTGTCAAGGAGAAATTGAAAGGCATTAGAGAGTTGATAAGTGGGATGAGAGGGTTAATAATCCCCTGAGAAAATTAAATAAATCCTATAAAATTACAAGTTAAATAGTGAATATGGATATCCTTATTTGGTATGAATTAAGATCCTTTGTAAAGATAGTGGATTAAGAAACCAACATAGTGTGAGTGAGAAACAAGGACATAGGTGATATCTTGGTATATGCTCTATCTCACAAAAACTAATTTTTATTTACATAGTGTGGTTGGTTTTAAGAAGAACAATAATGTATAATAAGCAATGAGGAAATAGCTTATCCTATATGATATCTTTACACTCAAAGAGACCACCAAGAACCCTGTGACTATCACCTAGTTCTAGATGAGAATTCATATTAACATGGCATTTTTAAATCAATTATTTGGCCACCCAAGCATTAATTTACTTCATTTATAATGGGTACCACTTATTTATGTACTCATCACCTCAGAGCACACCTATGTATTGGGGGAAATTATTAGCACTCACGTACATGAATAGATATGGTACAAAGACAAGAGGCCCTAAGGTGGAAACTTTTATATGATGTCATATATTTTGGATGCAGTCATGGGGAATATTTATATACACAATGGGGATCTATGGGATCCAAAAATTGATTATATCAATAATATAAGCTATGAATTCTTCTCATTCATCCACATCTATGCATATGTGAGGAACATATCAATAATTTTAGAGGATTTGCATTGTCAATTTTGGATGGCAATTCATGACCAATCTCTAGCCAAGATATCCAAGAGAATCTCTACATATGCTCATGTAGTTGGGTGATTATTGGATATACCAAAACTATACTATCATCATGGTTATTGGACACAAGGTTGACCCTCTTCATCTCCCTAAATTTATCTTAGACAAAGTTACTGAACATGAGATTGCATATTAGTTATGGAATGAGATAGATGAGGACTTGAAGAAGAGTAAAAAGAGAACCTTCCATGGCTCCCATATCATAATTGGGAGGATGCATTACACATACCAAAAACATTTAAAAGGGTCTGGTGGTGAAAGTAAGGCTTATGCCTTAACTACTTTTCCCTACATGGATTGGGACCCCCATGGAAAAGTGTAACAAAAGGTACACAATTTGGAAATCCCATATAAGCATGAGACTTTATATCATTAGTTTTTTCTCCTTAATGTAAAATATGATGAAAAATTCAAGAAAAACATTGTGATACTAGTGAGAGAGAGGACTTGATTAGAGTAATCTAAGTTGATCCATTCCTTACACTTGGGCAAGCCAAATTTAGGATCCTACCACTAGGGGGATGGACTTCATCAAATTTATAAAGTGATATAACCTTAAAATAGCCACAAGATTAAAGCCAAGACCCTAAAAAACAAGCTATTATGATGACAACTCAAGAGCAAGATCAATGTGTAGGGGAAACATTTATTATTGGTGATCAAGAGGAAGAATAAACTCCTCAATTTCAAATGTCTACTGTGGAACTAAGAAAGGTGAAACAAGATCTCACAAAATAATCAATTTAGGTGTGGATAACACTATTGGGGGAGAGGAGGAAATCATTTTTCTATATTCCTTTGATGAGGAGGATATTTCACCTATAGTGGTGGCTTAAAAAACCCTAACCTCTAGTATGAATCTTCCCCTTCCTACCCAATAATTGACTACTCCTCAGGCTGAGAGGATAAAAAAAATTTATAAGAGAAAAACCATGGCAAAAAGGCCATATACACCATCTACAGAGGGACAAAATAAGAAATCAAAACCTTCAATTGAAGGTGGGCTAAGCCATGAGGTGGATGAAGAGGAGATACAACAAGCTAAGGTTATAAGATTGTAAGGATTAAAAGGAAAGACACCCCTTAGTGGTGACCAATCAGGTAAGGGTACTATATCTATTGATCTCTTAGGTAATTCTCATATTGTTTCATTACCAATCATATCTTCTTTTCCATTTAAAATTTTATCTACTTTTCCTCTCGTGTCATCATTCCATTCTGAAACTATTTTTATTATGTTAACAACTGCTCTTTTAGTAACACATCACCCAAGTGTTAGATTCTTCTACTCAATTGATTTCACTAATGCCCTCATTAGGAGTAGTGTAGATCAAAATAGTGGTGTCCACAAAAATATCTTCCAAGAAGAACTTAGTCTACATTATTCATCCCATGCCACATCTATGGAATGTATATTGGTCTAAGATAATGGCCTTCATTTCCTAAGCCATCCCTTGAGACTGAGCCTACAAAAGACACTCAAATAGAGGCACAACCATTAGATCCTTCAAATTTGACTCTCCTATATTGGGCCAAGAAATTAGGAACATCATCTTCTAAGAGGTAAAACTTGAAGGTCATTAAGTTACCTATTATGATCTCACTATTTGATAAATCAATTGGCTTTGTGCAAAGGGTGAGGGCAAGGAAGATAGAATATAGCATTGGAAAAGGTCTAATTTTGGAAAAAAGAGAATAAATATACTCTTTGTCAAAGAGACAAGATAGAAAGAAGGGTTAGTCCCCTTATATTGAGGACTTTAAGTCCTACATGGAGACCCAAACTAGAACAATGTTATCCATTCATGAGGGCATAGAACAACCAAGAAAATAATTGGAAGAAGAGTCGGAAGCCCTCAAGGAATAAAAATAGGTAATCTATGTTACCTATAGGATAGAAAAAGATGTTCAAAGTATAAGATTGAGGCCATATGAAATTTTAGATACCATTCATTCTTTGAGAGCACAATTGGATCCCCATGCAACCACAATAATAAAACTGTTTAAGGTTCTCAAATAAGATGAGAACAGATTGAATTTCTCAGTTTTGTGTACTACCAATAAGGCATTCACCACTTAAATTTGATGACCCCCTAAAGGCAAAAAATGTATTGAATCTAGAAATCATTAGGAATCAAGAATCTTGGGAATGGGTAAATGTTGTTAATGATTTAGTTACTAAGATCATAGGACACAAGAAGTACATAGTGCAAATTTTGAATGAACTAGAATTGAAATGATCATAGGATAACACTAGGAAGTTGGTGTCCAGGTCTATTTTTGACCAAATAATAAAATAAGATTCAAATAATTTCAATCAAAGTTTACAAGGTTTAAATTTAGAAGATATTAAAGCAAATCTAAGTTTGAAGAGGAAGAAGGCCACTGAAGTGGAAGTTTCTTAGGTAGGATTTTGAGCTACCAAAATCGAGCAATGAAGGTTGATGACACAAGAGAACAAGGTGAACATACCTTTTCTCCTAGATATAAGCATAGTATGGGTAAACCATGATAGTAGATACAAACATTACCAAGAGTTGGAGGCCAATAATAAGTTTGATTCCACACCATATACTAGTTTAGCTCATACTCCACCCAATGTCTTGATCTCAATACCACCCACCACTTTAGTTCCATCTATAACCTCCATTCCACCTATGACTTTAGTTCCTTCTAGTTTAACTAGTTCAATTCTAGCTATAACCTCCACTTCAGCACTACCTAATAGCTTTATATGTGCATCAAATTGTTTTATTATTTTTGGAAAACTAGGGTTTAGTTCCTAAATAATAAAGGGTCTGGAGTAAGGGGAAAAATGTAATTAAATATAGTAAAATATAGATTTATATAAATTTAATCAAATCAATTGCATAGGGAAAATAATTAACTTATCTAGAAAAATAATCTAAAATAAATGATTTAGAGGTTGAAAATTGTTATATATAATTATGATGATATCATGAATCTGGATCTAGATTTCATTTAGAGAAAATATAGGATCACCAAAAATAGGAAAATTTGAGGTTCGACACTATTTTCTATTCCTGCCATTGTTGTCCAAATTGGTCACAAAGATCTGAGTTTTGTTTGCTATCCCTATATAAGTCTACTTGTGAAACCTTGATTGCTTAATGTCGATGGATATCATCATAGAGATATTTTAATATTCAAACCCTAGGTCTATCTACACACACAAACTAACAAATACATCAAAATCAAAAGGGGAAAAAACTAGGTTAGGGGAAGTATGATCACATGATCTAGAACCCCTGTTATCTTGATCGTTACCTACATTAACCCTCAAGCTAGGGTCTCAAATCAAATGTATTTCTCCCTTAGGGAATGTGTATAATCAACATGAAAAGTAGATGCAAGAATGAACTTTTTTCGAGGCCCTTCTTTGATCAAGCATGCAAATCTATGTGTGATGTAGAATTCTAAGCTATACTATTAGCTAGTTTTTAATTATATACTATGCCAAAGTAGTAAGTGCTAGATATAAAATGCCTTATGAAGTCATTTATATATGATACTCTTTATTTTAAATTAGGGAGACTTATTTACATTAGCTAATGTTTATTAAAAGACAAACAAAACTTAAGGGAAGAGCTAAGAAGGGTTTATGACCTATTGAGTGAAGAGAAATGACCATTGGGACTCAAAATTCAAAAGGATAGGAGCACTAAAAATGGGACACCCTAGGGTCCAATGCTATAGTCCAATCCAAGTGTTCCTATCCTATAGGTTCAGGACCTAGGGGGGATAGGATTGGCATGTGAAACACTACCTGGTTGAGGTGGAATGACTTATAAAAAGGTTTTGAATGACTGGTTATGGACAAAAAGGTGACTCAAGCAAGAAATAAGACCAAGATAAGTAAAACCAAGACATGGCTAATGTGGACAAGGCTCATATTATCTAGTTTGAGTCTCTTATGAAATAGACTATGAAAAGACATGATATGTGTAGATTTTTGACTAGTTTAAGGTGTATACATTTTCTCCCCTTTTATTCTAGTGATGTAATTAAATGAAGTACTAGATTAAAAGAAAGAAAAATAACATGCATACCTAAACTTACCTATGTGGAGATAAATATTTTGTAAAGGTCCAAATCACTTCCTAACCAGGGAAGTGGATGGAGAGACAAATAGTGGTTATAGAGAGAAGGAATCCATGGAGTGGATACCCCTTTACTAAATTTGAATGTGGAATCTATGTAACATGAAGGAGGGAAATATTTTCCCACATATTGAATCTAACTAAAGATGAGAAATGCTTAAAGGCCCAAAACTAATGTCTATCCTCTATCCCACATAAAATCATGTAATATGAAATGCGTGTATAAAATTTGTATGCTATGAAGATAAAAATATATTATTCCCCCACTCTAAATATCTGAACTAGAACTAAGAAAATTTTAGAGGCCCAAAATCAATGTATGTCCTCTGTCTCACATAAACTCATGTAGGTTGGGTCTGGGTAATGTAATGGACCAACCACTGTAGATGACTATGTGGTCCAACCTGGTGACAACTTGGGTATAGTTAGGTGTAATATGAAATTTTGGTCAATATGAAAGAAAATAATGGCATGTCTTACCATTCCATTTGTATAATCCTAAATGATGAAGAACATGAACATTTGTGCCATGAACCCAAATTTGATATGTGAGTGATGTGTCTATACAATCTGGTAATTTGTATATCCACATGTGATATGACATATCTTGCCATGTCTCATGTGAAAAATTGGATACCAAAACATTGTGCTCTACACTATGCCTATAGTATGCTATCTACTTTTATAACTATGCCATGCTATATGAAGCTATATGTGTGAGACGTATAATAATGTACATGCCCCCAAATCTAGTATCTGAGTCTTTATCTATACCAAAAATCACTATGAATCCATATAATCTAAACCAATGTATCTAAGTAGTTTGTGTACCTATATCATAATCAATGCAAAACCATATAATTTGAACCATTGTATCTTAATAGTCTGTGTATCTATAAACGAAAGGTGTATCCCTATGAATGTCCTGAGTAATGCTGAGTGACCCATATAATCTGAATCACTATATATCTCAACCAATCTAAACTAAATCTAATAATCTAAATGTTGGATGTGTAAGAACCAAGGTGTATCCACCTATGAGAGTTGGTGGGTATGCTGGGCAAGTGTAGAAATAGGAATAGTATGAATGATGTCCCCCTTTAAGGGAGAGGGACAAAATTCATGATAGAAGAAGTTGAGCCAAAATTGATGACTAGTGGTTTAGGAATAGAAACAAAGCTGACATGTTGTGAATAGATTTGAAAGGTTTTTTGATTGATTAGATTTAGTTTTTGAAAGTGGAACACACTTTGTTTAATGAGGACCAAGGTGTGCATCTGGGTATAAGATAAATATAGATATGTGCATGCCATAATAGGTAGATGAGGTATAAAGAGATAAAATTTTGAGTGGCATCGAAGGTATCATTGTCATGATTCCATTAAAGAAAATGGTTTAAAAAATGGAGTTATGAGGTTCGAGTTATGGATAAACTAGCATTTTGTTTTGATTGAAAAAGTTGGCTAATATAAGAAACTATATTGATTATGATTCATTTGTGCATTGACTAGGTTGAGATATTGATCTCTAGAGTGAGAGAGATGCTGAGGAGATAAGCACTTGCCATGACCTGGTTTGAGCAGTTGGTAGCCCAAGTTTAGGCTAGTGATGATGTGACCTTGGTAAGTAACCCAAATGTTTGGTTCTTGTCATTTTTTGAACATATTTTTGGTGTTTTTGAGATCTTTAAAGTAGCCTAGGAAATTTGTTTCTAGTTTCAACACTCCTGTCCTGCATCTAGTGCTCCCATCTAGCATTATTGTCCTGTACCTAGTACTGTTGTTTTGTAGGCAAGATTTTTTGAGATGTTACTTTGTTAGTTATTATTTTTTCTTGGATTTTGACTTGTTATTATTGATTTATGCATGTGTTGTTTCTAGTGTTTTTATAGGGTGAGGTGTGGATGAGAGAGTTTCATAGGGGTTAGGTGATGGATACCTTGAGGCTATTACCATTATCTACTAATGAGAGATCTATCATAGATAGGGTAGGGTTGGGTTATGTGTGTGACCTAGGCACAGTGCAATGAAATCAATATCTTATTGCCACCTTATGTTAGATGTGGAATGTAGATACATGTAATTTATAGCTTCTTATAGGGGAGATTATTGTGACTCTAGAGGACGTATATTGCATTTTATATTTACCAATTAGTGGATGGTGTGTGACATTATAGGATGACATGGGTGATAATGTTATTGATTGTGTATCCTTATATTTTTTTGGTGTGCCCTTAGGTATACATTAGAGAGGGAGTAATAGTGATATACTATTATCAGTTATTGTGTAGTCTAGTGTTTCATGTTTGTGGAAGTGGTTGGCTATTTTTTTGGCATCATTTGTTGTTGTGGATGGGAGTGGAGTATCTATTACATATAGGATGTATAGGATTATGCATAGTGTGGAGGTATATGGAACTATATTCTCATGGGGTAGGACTATACTCACCCACCTATATAGGGATCTCTATAGGTTTACATAAGAGGCATTTAATGGCAGATTGAGTGTAATGACCTTATTGCATTATTGGGCTTATGAGCACATAATAGTTGTGAAATTGATAAGATTATTGGGAGAAGTGGGTACCTCCACAACTATTTGAGGAGAAATGGATGAGTACATTGGCTATTCAATCCCTTGGGATGAATCATTATAGGTGGGTGCTAGATAGATTAGTGGATGGTGACATCATATGGAGGCCATATAGAGGATTTCCAAGGTGGGTGGAAGATGGAGTATAGTTATGATATATGAGGGTTAGTTGTTGGATACATGACCATTTGGTTAGAGTATATGAGAAGTTTTAGTATGAACACATGACTAGATAATTTGGGGTACCACAAGACATTCCCTTAATAGCATGGGTGTGAGTGAGGAGTGCATGAGCACTAGTGAGGGTAAGAGCTCATGCGAGGCCTACTGAGGCTAAGCTAGCACCATTACCTTTGGATTCATGAGATGTGGCTATAGATATTATTGATGTGGATGACATTGGATGTACAGATGCATATACCACATGGTGGGGTAGGCATCAATGGGTTCTATTTTACGATATAGATGGAGGGGATGCTCCAGAGTGTGAGGATCCTGAGATGATCTAGATGATGGGAGGTATGAAGCAATTTCATTTGAATTATGTACAAATTTGTGCTTTTATTTTGATTTTAAAGTATATAGCTTACATAGTGTCATACTTTATGTGCAGATGGAGTGGGAGGTGCACATAATGAGGCACATGTTGGGGTGGGGAGTGGAGATGATGATTATTAGGAGACCATCATTAAGTCAACACTCTGAGAGCTCACATGACATTTTCCTACTGATGTAGTGGATGAAGGATTGATAGAGTGAGTGATGATCATGGCTGGTATTCATGCTCATCTATTTGATAGGGCTACTATAGTGATAGATGCATATGTTAGGGAAATAGGAGATAGAGATGAGCTAAGAAATGAGCTAGATAGGCATTAGATACCTCTACCAAATTTTGGTTATGTTAGCATGAAGATTGTGGATGATTATACATAAATTTAAAGGTGATATGAAGACTTATGTGAGGAGCATGGTCAGCTACTTAATTGAGAGAGTTATTGCAAGAGGCATACTATAGCTCGAAGAGGTGTGAGGCCATCAAGTTTTAAGGTATATTATGAGACTAATACTAGTGGGGAGAGTGAGACTAAGAGTGAGGGCATGATAGCCATTCATGATTAATTATACTTGATATAATGTATATGCTCTGAAAACTTTATATATATGGATATTTATTTGATTTTGACTCAGGTGTATTATGTTATGGATTTTGGAATATATTGGTATATTTATTGCAGATGGTTGATTTTAAAATAGATAATTTGACATTGATGTTAAGGTTGCATATATTTGGTAAAATGGTAGTTGGGATGTGATTTGATTTGATTGTTAAAGTGTAATATTAGTTTTTATTTCAAATCATATGTAAGTAAATAACTTTGTTTGTTTTGTAATTTATAAATATATTTGGTAAGGTGAATTGGTATAAGATTGGTAAAATGGGATATTGGTAAGATCAAGATTTTGATAATTTGGTTTGGTTAGGGATGGTTATTTATAACTAGGAATGTTATTTGTTAGTAGAAGGGGATGTAAGATATCACTCTGTGCATATCACTTTGTGCTTAATTCCTCAAGAGTGGCTCAAGAATACAAAGGTTGGCCCTTTAGTTCCATCATTGCCCACTAAGTGAAGCTATGAACTGATCATGTATGTGTTAATCAATGTTTGGAATGTTATAATCAAAGGGAATTGCTTTTGAAAGAGTTTTATAGTAATAAAGGTATATAATCCACTAGTGTTTCTCATGCGCATGTTGATCTCTATAAGGAGAAAATTGAAACTCTTCCTTTCCTATTAATATTCAGGCTATTCATCAAAAACTTACATAACTATTTGGTTGATTTAGGTGCTTTAGAGAATGTCATACCTTATGCCATATGCTAACAATTAATCTTGATACCTACAAACCCAAAATAAAAGGTTGTCCAACTAGATAAAATAGAGGTAAAGGTAGTTGTAGACTTGAACAATGTTCACATACAATTTGATTCTAATATGAGGATTCAATAATTCATTAACATCCAAGTGGTGGATATAATGGCTAAGAAACCTAATAAGAAACCTATCCCCCTTCATTAGGGCCTTATCTTCTATCTTTACAATTTCCATCTTGCCCTTGAGCCTTCTAAGGCCATTCAAATTAATAGTGGGGAAATTTATTCTAACCCTAATGTTACCACTATTTTTTAAGAGCCATGCCCTTCCCCTATTTAATAAGTGCCCATATTTCTCATGTTGTGTAGGAACATGCCCTATATCTGATACTATCTATGGTGCACTAACTGTAGCTATTCATGGAGACTCTATAAGATGTAATCTCAATGGATGTGCAATTAAAACTATGTGCTATGAAAGAAGCTCATATATCCACAATCATAGTGGATTGTTACATGGAATAACATCTTGTGTCCTCTATTATGATGCATATGATTGAGAAATATATGAAGATGGAATTATAAATTGTGATGGGAGCTCATCTAATCTTAATCATAGCAGGTTGCTACATGAAATAGGTCCCTAAAAACTTGGTCATAGTGAATATCTATCTAGAGTAGAAATCTGTGATGTGGGTTCATCTAATCTTAACTATAGTGGGTTGCTATGTGAGATAAGACCCTAAAAACTTAGCTATCATGAATATCTATCTAGAGTGATACTCTGCTATGGTGCCTGTGATTGTGCTAGATATGTATATGGAACTGCACTATGTACTCCATGAACTACACTACTATATGTAGGTTTCTTGCATTGTATTGGTCTTTAAATCCTTTGAGTAGGTGGGATAGGAGATCTCTTATGAGGCTCTATCCTAGAAACCATATTACTCTCATAATGAGGAATTGATGATTCCTATGAAGGAATGGCTTGGGATAACGTAGTCATGGAGGAATGAGGTCTATGGTTCCATGATGGAGGAGATATCAGTTCCCATTATGTGAATGTTATGATGCCATTATCAACACATTTATTAATGCAATCTTTGAGTCCATAATAATCATTATCTTTGTGTCCACAGATATGATCATAGTTACAAAAGGGCCAATGTGGTTGTATATGTAAGAGATGTGGATCTCTTTGATGAGTATAAGGTAATGTGATTAACCTTCTATCTATTAGTGTTGATAGTATGACATATGGGATATCTTGTTTTGAATCAAACTATAGTGGTTCCTTGTTGTTCTCTATAGTGCATATTGTAGGTGGTGTTCTAGAAACTATCTCTCTATTCTTAACTAGTTACTTTTTTGGTTGTGGTCTCCTAACTTGTTTTGGACATGGTGGATGCTGTGTGATAGGAGCTATAGATAGAGGTAATGCTATGAAATCTAGGGTAAGTTGATCAACTGAATCTACCTTAATCAATCCCAATTTTTTATCCAAGGCTAAAACTGTATAACATAAGTGCCTAAAAGAGGACTATGTCTGATATAATATATGCTATAGGAGTGGTTAACAAAGCCCCTTAATAAATATATGTCGAATCTCTAAATTTTTTGGTTTACAGATCAATCATAACATGTGCATCTTGAATTGTAAGATATAATCGCTAACTAGCACTAAAGTATTTTGATGTAATATAACAAGTTTCTCATATGTAACATGAGGGCCTATGTTTGCTATGTAATATCTAAGAAATGCCTCCTCTAAATCATCATATATATGTAAGGAACCAACATGAAATAGATGAAAGAACCAATTATGTCCATTACCCACTAGTGTCTACTAGAAAAAATTAAGCAGAATAAAAGGACTCGCATGAGATGGAAAATCCTTATAAAAGGCTTAAAGGTATACAAATGGATATCTAATTCCATCAAATTGAGGAAATGATGGTATCTATAAATTATTAGGAAATGAAACTTTGATAAATGTCTTCATAAAAGGGTTACCATGTAAGTCATTGGAATCTATCCAAGACTTTTAAGCCTTGTTTTCCAAAGTAATGAGGTGTACTTGGTGTTGTAATTCACCAAATACATGCATTAAAAAATAATCTCTTGGGATGGTATATTAGTATGTTGAATTGGTTCATTTAATCATTTATTTTATCCATGGGAATGATACATTTAAAATTTGGATCATAGAGAGGGGGTGTGCTCACTTGAACATTTGGAGGACTGGTAACTTGGACCTTAATAGAAGGATGTGGGCTACCATTCTATTCGGGTGAAAAGTGAGAAGCAGGTGCCACTGTAGTGGGGGGTGGCTTAGGAGATTCATTGGTATCTTTATTATTTAGTGAATCACATTATAATTTAGTAAAGTATGCGATGTTATTATTAACATGTATATCACTTGAAATAGAATCATGTATAGAAGTAGAATCAACATTTTTTAATGCATTGTGTTTGAGAGGAGTGAGATAAGATTTAGAATCATGAGATGCATTTTTTCTTCACTATGTGCATAATAATCATCATTATTCATTGAATTGTCATAATAATAGTTTTGTTCATACTCATTCTCATTTTTATATTCATTTGCATGTTCACTATCATACTCTTTATCACTTCCATCATCACTAGGGAGAGGGGTAGGAGAAGATGTTAATTCTTTTATAATATGCAATAAATTATCATGTCAGATTGGAATATTATGTGCATATATGTTACCCTTAAATGGATTGCATGCACTATTTTCATTTACAATATGAGAAGTAAGAGTAAGAGAGTTATCATTTAAATATTCCTTTTCCATTGTTTGAGATGACAAAGTAGAGCTAAGAACATGAGATGTATCATTTGAACTATGCATTGGCAATTTGAGTCTGTTGTATTTATATTATTGTAATTTGAACATAGAATTAGTAAAATAAAGAAAGATTAGGTTCAAATGGAAGCAGGTTATCACCAATGAGAGGTTCACTTGGAGATGCATGACTAATTTGTTCATTTGGTGCATTGTGCATAGGAGAATGATGAGAAAAGTACCTTTCCCATTTATCAAAATTAATTTTTTTAGAAGAGGGAAGAAAAGAGATAGGTTTAAAAGAATAAGATGCATTTAATTTCTCTTCCCTATCACTTTCATATGTATCATCATATTCCTCATTGAAATAATAGTAATTGTCTTCATTGTAAATGAAATCATTTTCAGCCAATGTGCAATTTTGCAAATTTGTCCATTCATTGTCATAATTATGAGAAAAATTTAGAAATTGATCTATAAGATGAGAGAGAAGAAGTTCCTTCGTGGCCATTGTATTTATTTCAGCAAAGAGAATATGTAAAAGTACTAATAAGTAAATATATTCAAGAATAACTACTAACATAGAGATTTTGAAAACAGTTTTGACACTCCAAACAATTTACAAAAAAATCAAAATTTTTATCTAAAAATTGTAAGGTAGGATTGGGGTTTTAAGGATTTAGTTTGGACATATAGGGTTTTGGGTTGGGGTTTTATAATTTTTGAAAATTATTGCAATAATTTAAATTCTAAAATTAATTTGAATAAAATAAATACACAAAAAAATATTCAAAAAATCAGAATTTTGAAATTAAATTTTTTCAAGAATAACTAATAACATATATATTTTGAAAATATTTTTGACAATCCAAACAATTTGCAAAAAATATAAAATTTTTATCTAAAAATTGTAAGGAAGGCTTGGGGTTTGAGGACCTAGTTTGGAAATCTAGGGTTTTGGGTTGGGGTTTTAGAATTTTTGAAAATTATTACAATAATTTAAATTATAAAATAAATTTAAATAAAATAAATGCATAAAAATTTATACATCATACATTTGAAATTGCATTTTTGCACAAAATTTGAAGGAAAAACCCTAAGTGTACCTAGGGTTTGAAATTTGTTCGAAGTAAGTCAAGTTCACCAAATGTTTTATTATTTTTGGGAAACTAGGATTTAGTTAGTAAACAATAAAGGGTCTAGAGTAAGGGGGAAAATGTAATTAAATATAGTAAAATATATATTTATATCAATTTGATCGAATCAATTGCATAGGGAAAAGAAGTAACTTATCTAGAAAAATAGGTTGAAACAAATGATTTAGAGGTTAAAAACTACTGTACAGAATTAGGATTTAATTTATTAAAAAGATAAGACCACCAAAAATAGGACACTTTAGGGTTTGGTGCTATTGTCCACTTCTCCTGCTGTTGTCCAAACTAGTCATAAAGATCTGAGTTTTCTAGGTTTAGTTTGTTATCTTTGTATGAGTCTTCCTATTAAACATTGAATTTTTAATGTCAATAGAGTTCACTATAGATCTATTTTACTCTTTAAACCTTGGGTCTATCTAAAAACATAAAATAAAAAATACATCAAAAGAAAAAGGGGAAAAACTAGGTTAGGAGAAGTATGATCACATGATTTAGAACCCCTATTATCCTAATCGCTACCTAAATTAACCCTCAAGCTAGGGTCTCAGATCAAGCTAGGGTCTCAGATCAAGCTAGGGTCTCAGATAATAGGAAACATGCATAATAAATGTGCATGGTAGATTCAAGAATAAAATTTCTCTTAGGCCCTTACTTGATCAAGCATGCAAATCTATGTGTGATGCAGAATGTTAAGCTATACTATTGACTAATTTTTAATTATGTATTGTGCCAAAATAGTAAGTGTTAGATATAAAATGCCTTGTGAAGTATTTTATATAGGAGACTCTTTATTTTTAATTTGGGAGATTTATTCACATTAATCAATGTTCAAAATACAAATAAAACATAATGGAGGGGTTAAGAAGGGTTTAGGACCTCTTGAGCAAAGAGAAATGATTGTTGGGATTCAAAATGAAAAAGGATAGGAGCATCAAAAATGGGACACCCTAGGGTCCAGTGGTATAGTCTAATCCCAACACTCATATCCTATAGGTTTGAGACCTAGGGGAATAGGATTTACATAGAAAACACAGCCTAGATGAGGTGGAATGACTAATCAAAAGTTTATAGATGATTGGTTAGGGACAAAAAGGTGACTCAAGCAAGAAAAAAGACCAAGATAAGTAAAACCAAGACATGGATAATGTGGACAAGGTTCATATTCTCCAATCAAAGTATCCTATGAAAAAGACTATGAAAAGAAATGATATGTGTGGTTGTTTGACTAATTTAGGGTGTATACACAAATCAAGCTACTAGTTTAAATTTAGTTACAACATCAGTTATAGCCATAATGATTAACACCAAGTAGGAGCCAAGTCAACCTTAGTCGAAGGCTAATTTTGCATGTAATGATTATTCATGGCTAGTTAATTCTTTTTACGTCCATGTTATAATCAAACCAATTTTTTTTCCAGCATGCACACTTGCATGACTGATGTAATATATAAGTTATAACATATGGTTTTATATCGAACTAGAACTTAGATTCTAGTTATTTTGATGTAAACTAAAGTTTTTCTAGACTTGGAGGATGAGGAAAACCCTTCCCCAATTCATTTAAATACATGTACAAAGAGGACTATTGAAGAACATGCCATGTCCTATAAAAATGTCTTCAAGTTACTCAATTTTGAGCATGAAGATGTAGCTTGTAGGCTATTTAATTTCACCTTGCTTGATGTATCCTATGACTAGTTGCTTAACTTGCTCAAGGATTAAATTAGAAGCTATAATATATTGAGTATCATGATCTTAGCCTAGTTTGGTTAGGTGGTATACCCAAGTGTTATATATCAATAAATTTATTGCATGAGAAGGGAGCCAAATGAACCTATACATAATTTTAAAAGCCACTTTTAAAATATGTATAATAGGGTGATAACCCTATATAGACCAGATGATCAGTTAGCATTAGAAATGTTTAATGATGCTTTGGAAACATGGATATCCATGTTATTGAGGAGGGATCCAACTATTACAGATCTACCCCTAACCTATGTAGAGGTAATAAAAGTGGACAGGTAGCTCAATCCATAAGCACACATATTGGCCCCTATTCTTAATGTCCTCCCAAACATGCCAACATTGAACTCAATCCCACTTGTAAATCAAAAAATTTCAATGCTACAACCTCTCCCAATCATGAATCAACTCCCTCTTCTCCATGACTCTCCAAATCATAATTTGGGATTTATAAATTCTATTGGTAATGAGTCTATGCCACAATGTATAGTTGAATAGTAAAATTTATCCTTTCCAAGGAGAAGATGCGGGTTCAATTCCCTCTACTTTAACATCCAGAAGATGAAATACAAAAAGGAATAGTTTTTGGTTTGGTCATATCCTTTCCTATATTATTACTTGCTTAAGTAAAAACTATATTATATAATTATCACTATAGGCATAATTATCAAAAGAAATTCCCCTTAACTCACATGATTAATTATATGCCAGACATCAAAATTCTAATCAATAATTAGCCAAGGATGAAATAGATGCAATTCAAAGTATAGTCTAGAGGTTGAGTAATAATTTCCTTAGTTTATAAAAACAAGTATGGGTAGTTCAAGCAGTAGAAATTCTGCCCTGAATTTCACTTATTTACGTAATTATAGACCTAATAATAGGCAAGGAAATAAATTTAAGTCTCCATATAATGGAATTCATAAAATAAACATCATGAAGATCACCCTACCCAATTGGTGTTATGTGGATAATACAACCCAACATGGGGAACTTGACTATGTTGAGTTTTGTAATACCTTCAGAATTTTAAAAAATAAGATTGATGAATATAAGGTTATTCCAAATAACTAGAATACCTAGGGTCACCTTGATGTTACTAATTCATCCAAATCACTTGATATAACCATGGTTTTAAAGACCCTAAAATTCCCTAGTGAAGAAGACAATGAACTTGAGGAGAATACCAATGATGTTCAAGCTATGCAATAGTACCATAGAGGAAATTATACCCTTAGGAGTAGGGCACACTAGCCTTTGACCACATCAATGCCACTTAACAAATTTGATACACCTCCTAATCTAAAGTCTAGGAATGATCCACCCCCACCGAATTCAAGTGATAGTTAGACCACCACTATTAAGACATGGTACAACATAGTTGAGGATATGAAAATTATAAAAGCCAATATAACCCTCCACAAACTAACATAACTTATTAAACAGAGGAATTTAATCCTTAAGTCTATTATAGATAATATCACTCAACCCAAAATTAAGGTTACGACCAATACCAATGTTGTGATATAAAAGAGCAAAAATGAGGTTCTACCCTTCTTAATTATAGCCTGAATCTTTGGTAAGAATTTACAAAATTGCCTAGTTGATTCAAGTCCCTCAACAAATGTCATGCCTATTGGAATTCGTAGAAAATTAGGATTGGTCACTATAAAATCAGATAAGGTAGTGGTCCATTTAGATAAATTTAAAGTCAAGTTTGTAGGAGTATTATTAAATGTTCATATGTAATTATAGATTGAGCTAAGAATTCTACAATTCATAGACATATAAGTGGTTGAAATCCTAGAGGCATATGACATGATACTAAGTAGATATTGGTCCAAATCTATGAATGTTTATATGTCAATAGACCTCCCATATGTGTTTGCCATGGAGAGGATTGGAAAAATATAAAAGGATTGACAGAGATCCATGCATGCAATTGATGGTTAAAAAATACAATGTAGTCAATGAAAAATTCAATTTTACCTCCATAAATTTAGGTGTATATACTCTTACTACCAAACCAACAAATAAAGAAAAACTCATCCAAGACTAAAATTTAGGTATGTGGTCTTTGTAATTTGATGGAGCACAATCTAATCAAGGATCAAGATTAGGTATTTTACTTATTAATTCACATGGTAAAAAACATGTAGTTATATATAGATTAAAACCTTAATTTACTAATAACATGGTAGAATATGAGGTTCTAATCTTGGGATTACATTTTATATCTAGGTATGATGTTCATTAACTAGAGGTATATGGTGACTCTAAACTAGTCATCAATCAGGTGAGGAATAAATTCCAATGTAATCTTTCTCATTTAAATAAGTATAGGCATCATGGTTATGATTTTATGGAAAAATTTAATGCATTTAACATTGTTGGCATTCCTAGAATTAACAATGCCATGATAGACTCACTCGTTGTTTCTAATGCTAACCTTACACCTTTAGATAATATGGATTTGTAGAAGTTTTCTATTGAATTGGTTTCATGTCCATTTGTACCTGATAATGTGAATAATTATCTAGTGTTTGATGATGATAGACACATTCTATATTTCCTTTATAATTCCAATGCTTTTAAATGTAGTTGGTTGGTTAGGATGTGAGGAGTGATTAGAATGAAGAACATTACAATGCTGATGGTATTCTAAACCATAAGGACAACCAAATTCCAAAGGGAATGATATCATTAGAAAGGTTATTTGATTCAAATATTCTTACAACCATGCATGAAAGTGTTTTTCACTCTAATTAGAGGTCATGATTTATTAACAAAGAGACACTTGATCATCCTCATAACATCATTGTAGGCCCAGAATGTAGCAATGAAGAAATGCATAGTTTATGAAAGATATTAATCCATTACCAAGACATCATTGATTAGACTTATGATGAACTTAAGGTGTTTAATCCTAGTGTCATGACACATAATATTCCATTAAAACTTGATAAGAAGTCATTTAGACAATGCCAAAAACTAGTCAATCATGATCCTAAGCCACTTATTTGGAAGGAAGTTAGGAAGTTGTTATTATTTGGTATAAAATTTGTTGTACAACACTCAAACCAGGTATCCAATTTATTGCTAGTCACAGAAAATAACAAAGAAATATGTATTTAGTGAATTTTAAGAATTTATGTCAAGCTTCTGGATAAGGATAGTTATCCACTGCCATCCCTAGATGAAGTCATCCAAAAGGTTATCAGATCTAAGATGATGTATTTAATATATGGATTACCAGGCTAAAATCATGTTTTAGTTGACAAGGAAGACCAGTCTAAGACAAACTTCACCACAAAATGGGACGCATTCACTTATAATAAAATGCCCTTTGGTTTGACCAATGATGGTGCCACTTTCAAAATAGACATAGACATAGTGTTTGAAGGGTTTATTGGTAAGTGCATTATTGTGTATATGGATGACTTAACATTTTTTTCCAAATGCAAATCAAACCATTTAAAACACTTGAAGAAGATCTTTGAATGTTTTTACAAGTTTGGTATTTCACTCAACCCAAAGAAATGTATTTTTTTTGCAACTAAAGGTAATCTCCTTGGTCATGTAATTATGAAATAAGGTATCTTAATTGACCTTGATAGAGATGATGCCATTTATAAAAATCAATTACCAAACAATAATAATGAACTAAAATATTTTTTTGGAAAAATTAATTTTGAAAGCAAATTCATTTCAGGTTTTGATGAGATAACTAAACCATTGAATGCCATGTTAAAATAGGGAGATAAAGTTGATTAAATGCCTAACTCAAAGAAATCCTTTCAAGAAATGAAGTATGCCATAATGTAGGCCCCCATTTTAGTTATCCCAAATTATACAAAATATTTATACTTGTATTCATTTGCATTTGATCATACCATTGTTACTATCCTTACATAGAAAATGGAATATGGAGAGTGTCCCATAGCTTTCATAAACACCAATTTGAAGGAAGCTGAATTAAAATACCCTATTTTAGACAAGCAAGCTTATGCACTAGTAAAGGCAACAAATAAATTTAGACATTATATTCTAAGGAACAAAGTTTATGTTATGGTTTTATATCTTGATGTCAAAATGATGTTGGGGTAGAATGAACTTGGAGAAATAACGAGGCATTGGGTCTTAAAAATTCAATAATATGACATTAAAGTTATACCTTGAATTTGGTTCAAGGTTAGGGTCTGTCATAATTAATCTCTAAAATTGACCTTGGTATTGTTGTTGTCTAAGTGAATTAGTTTGAACTAAAGAAAACCCCATGGTATGACCATTTTATTTATTACTTGTTGTATGGTGCTCCACCGACTAACCTAGATATGATGAAAAAGATAGTATTATGATTGAAGGATTCCCACTACATGCTAAATAAAGGTGTCTTATACTGTAGAAATCTTAGAGGGATTTTCTAGAGATGTTTAATAAAAATGGAAGCACTAGATGTCATGACGTATTTCCATGATAAATTAGGTAGCAATCATTATTATGATAGTGTGATAGCCCACAACATCTTAAGGGTTGTTATTATTGGCCAATGTTGTTCAAGGACACTCATACTCATGTGAGATCTTATCATATCTGTCAAACATTTGTGAAAAGGGAAACTCATGCTATTATGCCCTTTCAACTAGTAATTAAAGAGTGTCCATTTTCTCAATGGGTGTTAGACTTCATTGGAGTTATAAATCTAAATTATTCAGCTATCCATAGATTCATTATTATAATGATTGACTATTGTACAAGATGGGCTTAATAAAAAGAAACCAATAATAACACTACTAAGGAGGCAATTAGATTCCTTGAAGAGCACATTATAACTAGGTTCAAAATCCCTGTGGCACTTGTGTGTGATAATGGGCTTGAATTCCAATCAACTGAATTGGCTGAGTGGACATATCAAAATAGAATTGTATTTAATTTCTTTTCAAACTCTTACCTATAAGGACATAGTTTGGTTAAGTCTACAAATAATAACTTACTAGGTGTCATCAAGAATTAGTTGAAGAGAACACATTTAGTTGGCATCTTATACTCAATTTGTATAAAAAAAGCCTCAAGAGCTCCCCTTTCATGTTGATTTATGGCATGGAACAAATATTTCCAATGACACTCAAGAGATCCACATATTAGTTCATCAATGATTACATGGAGGCAAATGAAATGGACCCGTCCAAGTTTTTAGACCTAATTCATATGTATTATATGAGAGATGAATCCTTGCATAATTTTAGAAAACACCATGTAGTTGTGAAAATATGGTTTGATATAAAATCACAAGTTAAATTCTTTTAAATTTTAAACTTGGTTTTAATATGGGACAAAGCCCATGAGAAGAAATGTAAAAATTCTAAGATAAGTCCTCTTTGGATTGGTACTTGGTATGGATCAAATTTTCACACTTTGGGAGGTAGTTCAAGCATTCCAAATTTGATTTAACATGGAAACACCCCAAGGTTATGGATACCTTATTAAAGATTTATATATCTACGTTAAAGGGATAGATCCCTTTGATCAATCACTTAGGCTAAAAATCTACTCAAACACTTACTAGGAAAAGGGAGGGAAACCTAATCTAATAGAGGTTACCAAATATGAAATGATCACTACCATCCAACTACAATTTCACTTCAAACAAGAGACTAACCTACACATGACACTAATCTAAATTTGCCTCTCTACATCAATGTTTCTCATGAAGGTTTATGAAATAAGATTGAGTTAGGAGGACTAATCAAGAGCTCATGACATGACACTAATGAAATATAACTCATTAAACCCTTTCACACTTCATTTTAACACTTTAAGAGACCTAAAAAAAGGATTCTAAACTAAACATGAATGTTAAATAAGGACAAACATGCCAAGGAAGTAAGTCTATCACTTAGTAAGATCAAATAGTCAAACATGCATATTGAAACTAGTTCATGGAGAAGGTAAAACCAAGTTGTTATTTATTGATAAAAGGTTTAAAATGGGAAGGGATTCACTATACCTAGGTGGAGGATACAAACTTAGCCAATTCAAACTCAATATATAGAGAAATGTGAGAGAGAAGGAGAGAAGGGTGTAGGAGAGAGAGAGGACTAGTTTTTCATTAGTTAAAAATAAGAGAGGAGTTATGAAACTATCTCAATAATTCCTACAATACAAGTGTACTCTCTTAAAGATGCTCTCCTCTTATAAGGTTTGGAAGTTTTAAACTTGGCTTGACACCTTACATTAGCTTTTCAAAACTGCCCTTTATTTGGCCTATGGATGGACAAGTGACATTCTCAATGGTGAGATCATGTTGAGTTACACATTTTATCTACCCTTGACACCTCTAAAATGATCTCTTTAGGTTATCTTTTAGACATAACTTCATTCTCTTACTAGGTGTCTCGAAATCTTTTTACCTCACTAGGCTAATCTTACTTACAAGTGTCAAAATTTGAATTAATATTCTCTAACTCATTTAATCTCCATGGATGGTATATTAAAATAATATAATACCTAAAAAAACTCATTTATAGGTCTCAAACCAACCCCAATAACTCATTCTACACCAAAGGCTCCATTTTGGCTTGAATCCTTGTAGCCTTGAAAACATGAAAACATCATTATTTAGAGAAGTGTACACATGTTAATGAGAATATTAAAGCATATTTTAGGACCTAGTATGGAATTATAGCGTCATGTTAAATTTTAGGTCCTGAGAGTGAGTGTGTCCTTTTCTATTATTTCTCTCTCCTAACTAGGTCTCAATTAGGCCTCCCTATCTAGAGACTAAATTTTGGATCCATAATATTCCCATGCATGTAAAACCTCAAATAAAAAATTTATTCAATTTTATAACCACTTTAATATCATCCATGTTAAATTTGAGCTCCTGACACCTTGTATGGACCTCCTAAATAACTTAAAATAGTCATTTTTGGCTTACTCCATACAATTTTATACCTGTAAGTACAAAACAATAGCATAGGGTGATTATAAGATTATTTTTATACATTATTAATGTCATTTAATAGGTTACACAACTTATATGGATGCATTTAAATCCACTTCTTTCTCATCAGGCTGAAAATACCCTGTTTAGGTAGCCTATGAGTGCCTCAAGGTCTTAAGAATGATTCATAAAGGATATGATATGGATGAACATAAAAATTCAATGACTCATGAGTATAAATGGTTTTAATATTATTACCAATATATTTATCCACCATAAATCCTTTAATGGTATATATGAATGTGTTTTGGAGACCCTCGGCTAGTAGGTTGCACATTTGTGAGGTCTAGAGATAGATATGGCCTATATGTGATGTTCTAAGTTTGAAATTTGAGTTTTAAATGACCTCCATATGTTTTAAAAATATAACATGACGTCTAAAAAATGTAATCCTCACCATTTTTCTCTATTAGGTCTCTTGTAACCATATTTACTCAAGCATAGGGTTTTTAAACAAATCTAAGCAAAAAACCCTATTGACTATGTTCACTTCATTTTCTCCATTATCAAAAGGTTAAAAACTTCATGAAATGATTTATTACAGATATAAAAATTTCCTCAAGTATCCAAGTCTTAATTCCATACTTTTTCAACGTAACTTTCTCTCTCATGACTGTATATGGGTCTATGTATGTAGTTAGGCTTGTTAGGCCTGAATAAGGTTTGTCAAATTCAATTCACTTATTGCTTGAGTATGAGGGGTATAATGGGATCATGTAATCACCATGAATTATCCCAAGTAATTAACCTCTCTTATTTTCTCTTTTATTCACTTTAAACAAGCAACTTTGTCTTGCCTAGTAAGATATGCTTTTAGCTCACGTTGGCTGAGTAAGCAAGGTTCGATTGACCTATAGACAATCAATTCTTATTTAAACTTCCCTTCAGGTTAATTGGACCCTACATAAAATATTAAAATTGTTTTATGATACAAAATAGGCTCTAATACTCATTTCATACATGCTCTATCTTTGACTTATATACATGAAACTAGACTGCTCATCCCAATAACTTGCAAATGTTCATTGTGTCTACAAGGTTAGATTTAGTTCTATCTAGTTCTCTTAATCTTTAATTTATGTAGGTAT
The DNA here is from genome assembly GCA_037957365.1 of Torreya grandis. NCBI lineage: Eukaryota > Viridiplantae > Streptophyta > Pinopsida > Cupressales > Taxaceae > Torreya > Torreya grandis. The sequence continues at coordinate 189,719 of JARHVA010000854.1, read as the reverse complement.
GACTACTCTCAAATTATTTTTCCACTTAATCATCACTTCACTGAGTTAAACCCCATAATTTTCATGAACTCTACCTTACTTTCATCTTGAAACTCAGTTACATTGCTTAGTAGACCTATAGGTCTCTTGAACTTCACAACTGAGTTTTCTATTTGACCTTAAAGTAATAATGATAGTTTTGAGAATTATTTCCATAATACATGAGAGCTTCACTCATTTTACTTTCCAACCACATGACCATTCTTAGATCTCACTATACTTTAAGTATTCTTCCTTCTCTAGAGGTGGTTGTAGGTGTTGATTTGAGGTCTAAATGTATGAGATTTTGAATTTGTATTTTTCAACCCCACCATGACACCTATAGTAGCCAAAAATAATTTATGGATCTTTCTCACCTCCTACAAGGTTTAATTGACCATTTTGTAGCATCTTCAAACCCCTACTCTCTTATTCAAACTCAGGATTGTGCATAAGAGTTAAGGCCTACGAACTTAGTTTCTAGATAGTTTAGGTGTCCTTATGATTATTGTGACTCCTCTTGTCATTTGCATTTGAATTATGATTTAACCTTACTCTACTTAGATACAATTTCAAACAAGAACACTCCACATTATATGCAAAAGAGACCTTTTTAAGCTTTTTATTGACATTTACATACTTTGAAGTCAATCTCCATCAATATTTCATTAATTATATATGATTCAGATCCTCTAAGTACTCCTAACTAATTCAAAATGGAAATTTTATAGACATCTTTATGCAATAGTCTTCATACAGTCATCGAATGAGGTTTACCATGAATTTCTTAGAGGGAATGGTGTTGGGACTAACATGGAGTTTGGTTGATGAAGTTGCACTTGCATTTAAGATAATACAAACATGAAGAAAGACCTTCATTTCACCCCTCCAACATTACAAACCTAGAGAAAATAAAGGCCATGATATTCAACTTGTAGAGTGTGCAAGAGAGTAAATTTATTTTCAAAATGACTTCCCATACATGCCAACCTAGTGAATTAAAATTGAAATACATTTATAGATCTCTAAAGACCCATTTAAATTATTTTCATGCAGCCAACAAGCTCACACTTACATTGGAGTTGCACAAAACTCAGCTTGTGGGGATTTAAGCCTAAAAAACACCTTATATCCTTAGTGATTTTTAATAAATTTAAGGATCTCAATCTAAAAAATTATGCCAAAAATTATAATCCCATATGGGTCCTAAAATATGGATAGAATCGTGTCCCCAAACTCCACCTATATGACTTGTACCATGCATCTAAAAATAACCTTCATAAGCTTATGAAGGGAGTGATGATGAGAGAGACAATTTTCTACAATGTTTTGACCTTTAAATGCATACAAAATGTGGATCTAACTTATGAAATCTGAAATGAAACTTCTAAACCATTTTCAACTAAAAATTGATCTTGCCAGGCTGTACAAGTATCTTAAACTACTTTTTTGGAGTCTAAGCTGAGATAACTGACTAGTGATGACATGCAACTAATGCTATGACTTCCTCTTGACATCATGAAAATTAGGACACTTATTGAAATGTTTTTAATTTGAAAAATTATGTACAACTCCTCATATTAAGCTCAAAAATGACTTAAATGACTTTGGAATGCATGACAAACACAAAATAAACCAATGCATGCTTAGATGGCTCTATGAAGTGAACATAACACATTTGAAGGCCACCTTTGAATTTAACAACTTAAGCGATAAAAAGGATTTGAAAAGACTCATATTATGCATAATGGAAACCTTAATATTGTAAAAACCTTAAACTATGCTAAAAAACCTTAATTTCTTCAAAGAAGGTTTAAGACTCATTAATAAGGCTAACAAGCATATTTCAAACCATAGGGGGTTGAATATTTTGACATAGGGGTAAAAATTGGTCAACAGTCCCTATCAAGTCATAGAATTTATAGGAAAGAAGACTTTCAAATTGAAATATCTATAAGGGAATGACCTATGGCTACCAATCAATGGAAAATTTCTGAAGTATTACTTCTCAACTACTCCATCCAATTCCATTTTAGAATGAAAGTCACAAGGTTTGTTGTATGTATATATTGTATATAGGTTTAATTTCCTTGATTTCTTGTATTTGTTCTATGTTATCTTAGATTAGGATTGTTTCTTATTTTTGTTTCTTTGCTTTACTTTTTATTTATGTTTCTTCCCCTACAACTCATTCGGGTTGGCTTGTTTTGTTCAAGCCTTTCATGTATTTCATTATGTTCTTTTCTGAAGATAAAATTGACTAGGGTTAATTACTTGCCATAATATGAGAAATAAATTCTATTGGAGGTGGTCTCTTGTCATGGTTATTTTATATCTTCCCTTGCATCCCATTAACTGAAATTTCATCCAAAAAATAAAGCTTGATCATATCCAAAATTGCATCAAGATGAGATATAAGGAGAAGTGGAAAACACAATACTAGTATGTTGAAATTGAGGTGTTCTTGGGTTATTTTTGGTAGATCACTTCAAACGGTGAGTAATTAATTAGAGTCATTTAGATTTCATAAGTTAGATAATAAGTAGTCACTCTTGAATAACTCCATAAACAAGAAGCAATTCTTTTGTAGATTTTTAGAATTTTGAAGGCCGATGATTCAAAATAGAACTTGTGGATTTAGAACAGTTTATTTTCTTGTCTAAACCATTAATTATACTTAATTAAACATTTTAAGCAAATAAAATAACTAATTTAGTTTAAATTTGTCCTAGTAATCTAAAATTTATAAGTCTATCATTATACCCAGGGCTTGGTTCCCAACCCTCAATGGATAAAATTACAAAATCTTCTCAAGCAAGATTTTGAAGGAAACTAAATTAAAATGCAAAATCTAAGTCTTCCTCAAAAAGGTGATTTAGGTAATCTCCATTGCAGGATCTCAAGATTGGATGAAAGTGGAGTAAGGCCTTGAGTGGGACCAGAGATATTTCTATCAGGGATATATATTTTTAGTTGATAGTAGAGTGATCCCCATGCAATTACCCCCAAGTTGAATAACCTATATTTTCTCTCTCAGAGGTTTTGGTTGCTTAGATAGGTTTGAATTGTGTCATGTGAATTCAATAACTATAAATGAATAATCACTTCTACACACACTAATGGTCTAAGGCTAAATGGAAACTCAATATGCCACATGTTAAAGCAGACTTTAGTGCCTTCATATTTATGATTTTTTCTAACAAATTATTTTTAGTCTGTGATTATTGTCTAGGTGTGAATATTTATAGTCTAGGTTTTTAATAATGATGTGACATTTTATATATATAGGTTGCCATTTATTATATCCCAACATGCCCATATTCAAATTTAAAATTATGACCCTCTTGTTCTCATTTGATCTTTGGTTTATAGGTTTCTAGATTGAATTTATACCTTCTGAATCTTTTTTTATATTATTTAGGTCTTAATTCAAGTCTTTTAAATATGACAAGTTCCATGTTTGATCCACCTAGTCTAATTGTACCTCTAAAATATTGTATTTTGATTTTAAATTGATTAAGTCTTTAAGATTTCCCATTATAAAGAATCAGTCGATATTTGATCTTAGACTTGTCTAATCAAGAAGTATTCAAGCTTTGAAAATGATGTTGAAGCATTATTGTGGATTAATAAATTATATTGTGTCCAAAATCATAAATTGGCCTTTATTTTATAGCTTGGTGGTTTTTTATTGGTTTTTTTGGGTTAACTTACTAATGAATTCATTTTATTTAGTGTTTTTCCACATATTTTCTTTTTCATCCCCTTTGTTGAATGAGATGATGCCACATGGCATCATCCCATTCACTTGGGATCCCAACTAATTAAAATACTTAGCTTTTTATTAAAAATTTACCAAGCTCCCAAAGCCATAAGATGATACCACATGGCACCATTCCAACAATTTGGGGACCAGGGAGGGTAAATAGAACCCTAGGGAGTTTGTGCATCTATTGGTCTTTGAGTTATTGGGATTGTGTTATATGGTGACATATTACTTCCTTGTAGTCCCAGGATAGTTTGTGCATCTCCTAGCCTCTATGTTAGTGGGATTATACCATGTGGTGACATCCCACTACCCCAAAGTCTTGGGGTGGTCCATATAGCTCCTAGCCTCCAAGTTAATGATATTATGCCACATGGTGACATCTTTCTACCTCACAAGCTTGGGGTGGTCCGTGTAGCTCCTAGCCTCTGGGTTAGTAAGATTATGCCATGGTGACATCTTGTTACTCCATAGACTCATGGTGGTCCATGTAGTTTAAGGCCATGTAGAGTGAGCAAAAAAGATATCTAGAAGAATAGGTGATGACCAAGTAAACCTAGTGACCCAAGGGGAAGCTAAACATTGTTGAAGAATATGTCTAGGAGACTGTGGATGAGTTCTAAGTGGTAAATAGAGCCTGAGAACATAAAGTGAAGATGGAACCAAACCACATAAATTAATTAAGTCATCATGAAAGGCATAGGCTAAAATTTATCAGCTCCTCAAAAAATCAAAATGACATGAATTGAGGAAAAAATAGAGTAATCAATTGAGCTAGCTTTTAGGGAGGTCTGATTGGTTAAGGGAGGTACATGGAGCAAGATGGTGACTTCTTAACCCAAATATTCTCCCAGGTAAGCTAAAAATAAAAACATTCAAAATACTTGGTAAAAAAGGGATAAGTGGGGGGACAATTTTATTTAAAAAGGTGTCATGACCATGGAGAAAAGATAAATAGAATTTGATCTCTTGTGAGAGTAGAGGTAATATTCTAATTAAATGCAGTTTTAATGGCCTAGAGTGGTAATCTTGGCCAGAAATGGGATCCTTGTGTTACTTGGACATAAATCCATTTCATTTTTATATATAATTTAGTCCACATTCTTGTTTTAGTGGGGGAAATATTATGCACCAAAACTCTGTAGAAATTGTGATAGGCTCAATCCTTTTCTTTTCTAGTTTTGTTTTGGCTTGTGATTGTCTACCTGGAGGGCATAACTAAATGATTTTGTAATGACATTGAATTATATAACAATATGGTTTGAAATTCATTTTTTTATTTATTAATTTAATTCATTTCTTGATGAAACATAATTAATTAATGTTAAGAAGAGATTAAAATGCTTGGTTACTAATGAATATGTAGTTAGATTATGTAATAGCTAGTCTAATCAATTTTAAATTTTTATTATATTTAAATTGAAGTTGTATCAATCCATTAGGTGCATTATCTACATGTATTTCACATTATTTTTTTAAATATAAGTTTATAGTAATATGTACAATTAGTTCCTTAGAATCTTGCCTATTGAGTTTCTTTAGTTTTTGTTATAGCTAGACTAGGTAGATAATGATATAATTGTGATCAAGCATGTTTTTGACCTTCGACATTAACAATATTATTTCAATCAAGGAACCACTTAATTTTGTTCCCTACTCTTTCTCTCTTCTTTTATATTTTTTGTGATGAATATTATACCTATTATATTATAGTGTGATATCTATGCGATCCAAAAGACTTTGGCAAACATTAGTAACAATTCTTGGACACTACAGTGTTGATTGAACTTCCAGTGGTTAATTTCCATTGATAACCTAGATAAATCCTAAAATGAGGGGACATTATGCCCCATGTGTTGTTATCTCCCTCTATCCCATTAGATTAGGGCCACAAATTGAGACCAACATGAATGAAGCCCTATTCTTTATCATTATTTTATTTCTATATCTAATTTTAATTATCATTAATATTTATTTCAAAAAACTAATCCCTATTCATTATCATCAAACCCTTTCTATAAATGTTGTTTTTGTGTGATCAACATGTTTATATTTAGAATTAATTTTATATTAGCATTATTTAAATTTATGTTTGCCCTGGTTTTTCATTATTTTATTTAATTATGCTTTGGAAAAAATATTTACATTATCTAGGTTGTGTGTGTGTGTGTGTGTGTGTGTGTGTGTGTGTGTGTGTGTGTGTGTGTGTGTGTGTGTGTGTGTGTGTGTGTGTGTGTGTGTGTGTGTGTGTGTGTGTGTGTGTGTGTGTGTGTGTGTGTGTGTGTGTGTGCGTGTGTGCGTGCGTGCGTGCGTGCGTGCGTGCGTGCGTGTGTGCGTACGCGTGCGCGTGTGTGTGCGTGTCATCGATTTAGATTTTATACATCAAAAAATTTTATAAATGAAGTTTAGCAGCGTATTTTAATAACTGAAAATGGAGGGAATAAAATTAAAAGAATGCCCTAAACATTTATTTAAAGTTGAAACATAAGATAGAATATATACTAAAGTATAATATAAGGATCTATTTTTACATCAAGAGTATCTAACATAGATTCATTAACCTACAATATCTTTATCACATATTCTTGACAAGCATATGTTATGATATATAGGAGCACAAATACCTCTAGACTTATAAATAATGTGTGAAACTTGACTGAATTGGGTAAAATATTTGCCTAATGTGTAATGTGTGCATATTGGCTAGGATGCAATCAATTGAGATTTCCCCAATATTTCTATAATTTACTATTAAGATGATTGAGTTCAAACAAGACTTTTACTAATATACTAGTTATTCCAAAACTTAATTTTTCTTGTTATGAGTGTTTCCATGAATAAAATTAATTTTAATTTCTTAATTTGTCAAAGGCCTTTTATCTCTCTACATTCATCCTTAACTAAAACTAAATACCAATGTTATGTGATTTATCCATAACACATAAGCTATATAATATTGACATTCCCATTGACATATTTTATCTAATAAATAGGTAATTAGAGTGATCCCTAAAGAGTGTACATTTTTTTCTTGTAGCTAGTGATGGCCATGGGAATACCCTTCATACTCTCTATTTAAATAAATTTTATTATACTTCATTTTCTCTTATGATAAGATTTATTTATTATATTACCATGGGACCATTTGGAATATTTAATATCAAGATTAAGTCACAGAGGATGTGGTAGACCTAGAGTCTAAATTGATGACCAAAGACTACTAAATTAATAAATGAAAATTAAAACTAAAACATATACTAGCAATTTAACCTAGACAACTCTTAGCTAAAAAAGGATAATATAAGAAGACCCAAATAATAGTTATGGTTGTGAGATGGGATAACCTCTTTTTTTCTCTTCTTGCTCATATTTATGATTCAAATGAGCTACCAATTTTTTTGTAATCCTCCACTGGGGACATGCCCATTGTATTAAATACTATGTAGTCATTACTTAATGGGATGGATCTATTTAAATGTGTCGGAAATTTTCATTAACAAAATATTCTAATTTGACTCATTCATTTTTACATCTCAAGTGATCCCTTTTTAACTATTAAAGTTTGTATGATGAATATTATGGGAGGAGTACTAATACACATGATGGTAATTGAGATTAAGAAGCAAACAACCAACATAGAGCATGATGATTAAAAAAAACATATAAGGAAAGCTATTGGGATTTATAAGCACCCATATAACTTGAACCTCAATGTTAAAAAAATTTACCAGTGAGGCCATTGGGATTAATATGCACCCTAAAAACTTGGACTATGATGATAGAAAATGTATGTAAAGGAGGAAATCAAGATTGAGAAGTATTAAAACAACTTGGAACATAATGGTGAATAAGGCATATAAGGAAGGAAACAACATTGAAAAGTACCCATCTAACTTGGATAATGAAGATTAAAAAGGAATATAATAGAAGAAATTGGGTTTGAGATGAACTCAAACATGATAGAATATAATTATCAAAATACAAGGGATGAAATTTAGAAAATGATTTATGAAAATAAATTATTAGTGATGATAAAAAAATATTATAAGGGAATTGGGTTTGAGAAGAAAATAAACAACTCATAAGTTGATGATCAAACATGCACATGATTGAAGAAATTAAGATTGATAAGTAGGAAAATAAATTTGGTCATGATGATAAAAAGGGCACATAAAGGAAGCAATAAAGATTTAGAAATGCACAAACAACTTGGACCTTGATGAAAAAATGCATGTAAAGATATCCATTGAGATTGAGAATCACCCACACAACTTAGATAATGATAATAAATAGGCATTTGAGATTGAGGAGTAGACAAATAAATTGGACTGTTATGATTAAAAAATGTGTATCAGGGAGGCAATGAAGTTTTATAATCATTCAAACAACTTATATTGTGATGATAAAAAAGATGTATAATGAAGGCAATGGAGATTGAGAGGTAAAGATATGTAGCCTCTTAAGTTTTAGTGTGTTAATCAATGTTTTGACATGGCCAAAAATAGGCAAGGGTTATTAGGCTCCACTTATTTTAAAAGGAAGAAGTTCCTATGAGGAAAATGTTTCCATAAGGTCTTGGTGTGCAGGGTAACCTAGTTGTCTCATTGTGATCATTTCATATCAAGGGTGTTCAATGAATGTTTTAGACAAATTAATATGCATTCTAAACATAGAACTTATGCCTTAAAGGAACCAATAGAATGATCTAAATATGAATTTAAATAGATGATTCAATGTCTATTGCATATAGGTTCAACAATATATAAATGAGTAATAGATAAAATAAACTAAACTAAAAAAGATAATAAAAGAAAAAGAAAAAGAAAAAGGGGAAATGGAAAGGAGAAAATAGAAGAAAGAACCTTCTTTCTAATAGAGATTAGTATGATTATATCAATAGACAAATACTTGGATAAACTAGTCCTTAGTTGAGCTAGACATAACATAAATCCAACTAAGGATGGTGCAAGAGTCTATAGAATGAAGTAGTAGAGCCAATGAGGAAAACATGGTCACTATATACATGCACAAACCAAGTCTATCAAATGACAAATATTTTAGATAAACATATTTTCATGAAAAATATTAATTAGTAGTTCATCAAATACTCATGTGAGTTACAAACATGGATTTCAAATAGCCAAGAATTAGAAAACTAATCTATAAAGTAATAAAATACATGAAAGAACGTGACTAGTCCATTATTATAATGTTAAGACTAAAAGGATCGAACTAGGCATAATATCACTAATCCTAAAAATACCAAACCTTATTACAACACAAGAGTTGATCTTATACAGACACACATGCCTATGGATGTCAAATTCAAATTCACCTACTAATGGGGTAGTTACATAAATCATCAATGTTATTGGAAAATATAATTGAAGAAACAGCTCAAGATCTCTATTAGATTGAAGGCATGACTAGGATTTATGTAATGAACACCATACCTTGATTGAATGTTTTTTATTAAGGTTAAAGGGGGGATTTTTTTGACTAGGGTCCCCAAAACCTATAATAAGTACAACCAAAAAGGATCCAAAGGACCACCATAGTTTGAAAAAGAGATAAAAACAAACAAAACTAGAAGAAGCTATAACACTACCCAAAAACTACTAAAAAACATCCAAAGATATTCCAAGAGAAGGAAGCAACTAAAAGTGAACCTGAATCTTATTCTAGGTCCAAATTATCAGAAATGTTTTCCTAGTAACTCTTCATTATTTTGATATTTGAATATATTTAGAGAAGAATATTTTCTTTGTCAACATCGTTATGACACCTACTACACAAACTTGTTTACATTTTCCTTTGCTTGGGTCCTTAATGTCAAATATATTTCCCATATGAGATCTAAGATTTTCAACATTTTTTATTCCCTCAATCATAGCTACTTTGATACAATTCACCAAAAAAATAATATTATTTTTTAACTTGTTGTTTTCATTTTCAAGCATAACAAACATTGCTTGGAGACTCTGAAGTTGATGATTAAAATCCTTATTAGATTTGGTTTGAACAAATCTTTCATTCTCTTGCTATAAATATTTCACTTTCCCTTTAAGTTCAATCAATTCCCTCATGAACCAATGCATGATGGATTATTTTAGGTCCAATTCTTCTTCTATCTTGTCATAGTTTTGTTTCCCTTTCAAAGAAATCACTAAAGTATTGAAGTCTTCATTTAAGTAATGAGGCTACTTACCTGTAGAGTCTTTGCCTTTCTCCTTGGGTTCGTCTCTATATTCCTTACTCTAGAATCTATTTTCTTAGGCTGGGTTGACTTGATTTTACTTCCCATGTCCTTTTGATTATTAAAATATTTTGTACCAGTCATATCTTCCTCAATCAAAATCAAATCCCCTACATAATGCCTTGTTTTACCATTCTTACCTAAACTCTTGACCGACATAGGAGTTTCCTTAGACACACTTCTCAGACACATCTTAATGATACTATCTTGAGGATTTTTAGTGGCATTAATCTCTATACCCTTGGAGGAGATGCTAATAAGATACTTGATCCATATCTTATTTTTTTTATGTCCATAGGTTTATCCACAAATATTTTATTTTGAGTATTATGAATTTTTGGGGTTATCTGATTTATTCCCTTAAAGTACTTGTGGATGAGAAATATAACCCCTTCATATCAGGGAATAGGATAATTACCCTTTTTATATTTCAAAATGGAGGACTCTAATGATATCATAATGTAGAAGGGAAGGTTTTTGGGGATTGCACACCTAAAATAGTTTAGAAAAATTAAAAAGAGACCGTTAGACCATGTTGAACCTACCTTCAAGTGTGATGTATTACATTAGATGGAAATCAATTTCTCTAAATAGCCTTGGCCTCAATTGAATGTTAGAATCTATTAGTTGGGATTGCATTAGTATTACCATCCATCCATGTCTTTTAAAGTTGAAAACATGCCTCTGATAATTAGAAGTCATGCCTTTTTAAGGTAGATACTCATCTTTTGTGCTCTACGCTTGATCATAATGTGCATGTCGTACCTTGATTAAATGTTACCAATTGGACTTGCATTAAATTCTACCTTTTTGATCATTTATTGGTAATAAATTATATATAAATTTATTCTAAAAAATAAATTAAACATATAGTCCCATTTCAAGTTTTGATAGTTTTGATGGCCAAATGGACTGCCAAATTTTAGCCAGTGTCTTACTAATGTCATCATCAATATGTCTTCCATTGGCAGGGTCTTGCCAAGTAGATTTTACACACTCCTATACTACTCAAATAAGTCATGATATGTGTTATTTCCCTTTTGAATATGTTAAATTGAAATCATTCCATGTGACACAATCTTGCCCATCTGGAGCTTTATATAGTTCTGCTAGACTGCATGGCCCACCCTAGGTCTGTGGAGTAGTGGAATGTTGCCACATGGCAACATCCCACTAACCCAAAGGCTTGAGGTATTTTAGACATATATGGACATCCTTAGGTTAGTGGGTCATTAGGATGGTACCATTTGGGGTCATTATGCTAATCTCAATCATCTAGAGATTTAGATGGTTCTGTTGGACTGCATGGCCTATCTTGTATTTATGGAGTATTAGGATGTTACCACATGGTAGCATCCCATTAACTTAGAGGCCAGATGTATTTTTAATTTTCATGGACATACCTATGGTATCAATTCACTTGGATGGTTCCATATGGTATCATCTCACTAATCTACTCACCTAAGGAATCCTACAAAGTATAAAATCGGCTAGGGTAATTGATTGTTGGGATGGTGCCACATGGTAATATCCTACTAATCTTCTCATCTAGAGGATTTTTATGAGTTAGAGGATCTTGAGTAAATATTTTGAATTATTTAATTCTTGTGGATTGATATAAATATTCCACATGGCTCTGGTAAAACTTTTGAATAAAATTAGCTAAGTCCCATGGAGTAGAAATTTGACACGTGGCCCAAATAGAAATTGCCAAAAATTGACTAAGTGCCAAAATGATTTTGATAATGGGCTAGGGATGCTAATATTCATGAAAGGGAACTACCTGGTATAATAAAAACTTTGGGTACTTAAAAGAAAGATAAATAAGGGCCAAGTCAACAACTTTAAATTTATATAACAAAACAACTAAGTTTTTGAAAAAACTTCTAAGGCAAAAGCCAAAGAATGACTAAGGCAAAAGACCAAAAGAAAGCATGAAAGCATGAAACTTGGCACAAAAATAAATATAACTTCACCAAATTAAATCCCATTTTGTCTATTTTTTAAAAAAGTGACTAAGTTAAAAATAATAAACATGTATTAACACCTAATCAATCAATATAAAATTAAAGAAAAAATAGAATAAATTGCTTAGGAAAAGAGGTAGAAAACTCTAAAATAATTAGATAATTTGCATAAATACAAGGGAAAATAGTTTAAAAAGGAAGATTTAAGTTTGTTTCAAAACACAAACATGAAAATAGACCAAAACTTAATAGAATCATGTAAATTTAGATTTTTAAATCAATGCAGTCCTAGATGTGATTTCTATGCCAAGTGTTTATGATGCAAGTTTATTATTATTCAGACATGGATAAAATAATGAAACACATTTAGAGTTTAAATCTTCACATATATAAAAAATTCACTCCCAATAACTCTATTTAGAATAAATAACCACCACTAAACTCCTCAAAGAAATAAGACTAGTGTAGTCATATAAAATGTTAAAATTGGTAGCTTGAGTATGGCTTGTGACACCCAGCCTATAGGTCCCTCTTTCATTCTCTCATGACCCTTCTAGACAATTTTTTTATTATTCCTAGTCATCTGTGGACTTCTAAAACCTGATTCTAGCTCAACCAAGATACATTTCCCATGCTAATTCCATCCCCTTAGGTCTTACACCTATAGGATAATAACACCCAACTTGGAGTATAGCAGTAGACCCTAGGGTATCTGATTTCAGCACTCCTATCCAATTATATTTTTAACTCCAATGATCGTTTAATTTTGGTTCTTATCCTTCATCTTGTTGGCCTAGCATGAATACATTTGACCAATGACCAATAGATCTCTATAAAAGCCCATTCAAAGTTCATTTAAAAGTTGGCTAGAAAATATTACAAATCAAGCAAGAATACAAGAAAAACCACAAAGGAAAATTTCCATACTCTTTGCATACAACCATCCAATACAACTATAAGCATATCCAAATCCTCACATCAGTCCTTAGCCACCTCAAGTATACCTAGTTTAGCATTTTTTCATCCACATAACACTATTTCACAAAATACATCAAGTGGGAGAAATACATATGGATCGATCCCTCTTCAAATTATTGGTATGTAGGCAACGTTCCCATAAAAGGGGTGTGGATACATTTTTAGTGCATCTTACACACACTAACCCCCCTTATTTCTCAAAGTTTATCAAAGCACAATGAAATATAGGGTTTAAAGATTAAATCAACTCTACCAGGAGTTCCATATACTTTTAGTGGTTGAGATTTCACAAAGAGTTCCATATACTTTTAGAAATTGAAATTTCACAAGCAAGCCCACATAGGGACAACAAACAAAACTCAAAAAACTTAAGTCTCTATGAGTAGTTTGGATAATAGTGGCAGAAGAGAATAATAATACTAGACCCCAAGGTATCCTATTTTAATGCTCCTATCCTTTCACAAAACGAAAGCTAAGACCTGATTTGTGATACTATCCCACTCTTGCATCAAAAATATTAGACCCTGCAATAACCATTTCAATTCATTTTAAGCTAAGTCTTATTTTCTCTATATTTATTGCTATTTATAAAAAGGTTAAATTATACAAAGAAATAGTTAAATTATTGCAATATTATTTACTAATTTAGTCATCTCAAACCCTGAACTAAATTAGGAATATGACTCTAATATACCAAAATAATTAAATCATTTAGTGAACCTAATTTACTTCATTTGACCATAAAAACCCTATAAACCCTAGGGTAAATTCCTTGCAAATTTTTCCAATATTTTTTTTAATTTTTCCTACATATTTTTAATCGTAAATTCACATTTAATTTTTAAATTTACTTTAGTAATTTAAAAAAGCATTTATTCTAAACCCTAGTTGAATTTACTAGGTCCTTTTGTGAACAAAAACTCTGAAAAACCCTAGGGAAATTCCTTCCTATTTTTTCCAATATTTTTTTGATTTTTTACCTGCATATTTAAATTAAAAATTCACATTAATTTTTAAAATTTCATAGTAATTTAAAAAAAAATTATTTTATTCAAAACCCTAGTTGCATATACTAGGTCCCTTTAAATTAAGAGTTTTTCCAATATTTTTTGATTTTTTACCTACATATTTAAATCAGAAATTCACATTAATTTTTAAAATTCCTTGGTATTTTTCAAAAAAATATCATTTTTCAAAACCTAGTTGCATATACTAGGGCCTATTGCTTGAGGTATCACCTTACACATAAATCAAAATTTCTCATTTAATTTTTAAAATTTACCATAGTAATTTTGAAAATCATTTTTCTTTCAAACCCTAGTTGCATATACTAGGTTCCATGCTTTTGTGGTATCACCTTACATAATTATGAGCTTCGTATCTTTTTTATGTATATTCTAGTTCATTGTTTATATTATATTTGTTTAATATTTTATTTCATTATTCAAGTTATTTTCCTTATGCCACCTAAGCTCCTTGCATCTCTTCCTTTGAGATGAAGTGCAAGACTTAGTGACAACCCTCCTAAATTCACCCTAATTCATTCAACTCGACCACATACCATGGACAAACAACCAGCTAAGCTTCCTACTATAGATCCCACACATCCAAATTACACCAATTTCCATGAGGATAATTTTGACAATGAGTAGTTTGAGAATACCAATGATGATACAAACATCAATGTTCATGACCCACCACATCAGGTTCTTGATCCACTTCCACCTATCATTGATAATGATGTTGTCATTGACAAAGACTTGATTCTACAAAGTTTTATAAAAAGACTTAGGGAACAACCCCAAGATCATACTCTTATCTTATAATCTATCATGGAAATTAAAAAGTCTAATAAATTTGAGTATTCCATTCTTTCATAGCAACTAGTTGTAAATGACACTACAGGGGCAACTATGTCTCAATAATCCTCTATAACAGCCCAACCTTCCTATGAGGCACCACCAGTTATGACTAGTACATTTTTGTCTCTTGATGTGGCTACCCTTGTGAAAGAGATAAAATCTCTTCAATCTAAGGTGATACATCTTGAGCAACGTGATTCTAGATCAACACAAGCCTTGGATTCTTTTGCTCTACTACATACACCATTAACATGCCATATTGCTTCTACACCATTCCACCAAATTTTGTTCAACCCAAGCTCACTCTATATGATGACAAGGGTGATCCATAGACACATTTGAGATCTTTTCACATAGCATGCTTGGATTATATGTCAAATGATTGGTTACTAACCAAACTATTTCTATAGAGTCTAAAGGATTATGCTTTATAATAGTTCTATAATATACTGAATCAATTGGTCAATGCATTCAATCCTTTAGTTAATATGTTCCTATCTTATTTCAACATTAAAATTAGTGATAAGGTTTCCTATGTCCAAGTTGAATAATAGAAATAAAGGTCAAATGAGCATCTCATAGATTATGTTCTTTGATATAACACTATGTTGGCTAAGATGACTAGCCCCATGGCTGATCAAGAGTTATAAGATCTCTTTAAATATAGTCTTTTGCTAGTTTGCATGAGTCAATAATATTCAAAATATTCTCTTCTTTCACTGAGTTATGTCATACACTAAAATAATAGGAAGTTAAACTAATTTCAATGGGAAAACTCAAGTACACAAGTATATAAAAAATAAACAAACAAGAGTAACAACAAAGTACCATACAAAGTCAAGGTCAATGATAACAAAGTCAAAATCAACCTACAATCAATGTAGCTTTAGAGCCCCCTTAGTGAGTGGTTTTATCAACACATCCTCAATGAACCTTTACCAATCTACCAGTTTCTCCAGTTAGAGTTTTACAAATTTTGGAATGTAATATCATATCTCTCCCTCATATTCAAAAGTTGATCCAACAAAGCCTCTTCCATGGGGATATGATCATAATGCATTTTGTGACTTTCACAAGGCATGAGGCCATGCAACAAATAAATGCATCAATTTGAGACACAAGATACATGACTTGATAGATGGTAATCTTATTGATCTTGGCACTCTAGTTGAGCCTCCATAGGCAAAGCAAACACAAGAAAAGGCTCTAAATTTTTTCTTAAATCCTTTCCTACAACATTTTAAATAAGAGATAGGGGACACATCAGGTGTTTACCATGCATATCATGCACATCTACCACTAGCCACATACATGGCACCTTAAGTTGAGTCACACCCTTTGAGTAGCATGATTGGTGTGTACAATTATAGAGTCCTTGCTATACCTTTTATCTCCTTCTTAGAGAAAGAGATAATTGAGGATGATTCATATTATCATGTAATATTTACTAGATCTTATATTCATAATCATTCCATTCATAGTGTTATCATAGACAATGGATCTAGCATGAAAATGTGCACTATGACATTACTACAACATCTGGGATATTTAGAGTAGGATATTACCTTAATAGACATAATTATCAGTGGTTTCAATGGGCACATACAGAGTTCATTAGGTGATATTTTACTTCCTTTATAGGTTGGTCCAACACATATGGCCACACCATTTAATATTATTCCTAGTGCAAGAGTTTTTAATATGTTACTTGGTCAACCATGGATTTAAAAACTTCAAGCAATACCTTCTACGGTTCATAGATGCATGAAATTCATTCAAGCTAATCAAGTTGTTACACTTGGTGGAGTTTTATATGAGTTACCACTCCCCACTTCAGATCCATCTACTATTTTATAGTCACTAGTTTCAGTTTCACCACTAATTTTAGTTTCTCCACCAGTTTCAATTATTCCTCTAGTTTAGATTTTGATACAGTCAAGGCCTTCATTGACAGCATAGAGTTCATACACTTCCATAGAGGCCTCTTTTAGATCAGCCACAATTTTAGGACTCTAGATAGTTTCTAGTTACAATGTTCACAACTAGGGAAGTATCATTGAGGTCTCATGACTCTACACACCGAACACATGTTCAAAGAGATTGTCCTACTAATAGATGGGTCCCTAATATCCCTATAGTTGCATCCACTTCTTAGAGTTACTAGAGGACCCCATAGTCATTTTCCACTATAGAGATTTTAGATCATTTACAACATACATAACTTTTAGAGTTATAGTCTCAGCCCTTCCATCATGCTTGATATCATGCACGATCCCTCTCATCAATATAAGACACCATGATAGCGAGTCTCCCATGAGACTCATTAGTTAGTATCATCTCTTCTTAGCCTTATACTAACTTCTTTTCAAATTACTTGTACATAGTTTTCTCATGATTGATTTTACATAGCTTATATCAAAAATATCAAAAATAATACAAATTTTCAAAATACAAAAAACATTCAAATAATTCAAAAACATAAAAATATTTCAATGATATGCATTATCCATGCTTTACATTTCTACTACCATGCTATACTTACATCTATTGTTCTATGCTATTATTTGTCAATTTATCTACATTACCATGTCTTTTTTGAGTGTGTGCAGTGACTTCTAAGTCATTGATTGCTTCACTCTACCCATTGAGGGGGCATCCTACTTATACATTCAAGACATACATTGATATATCTACCCCATAGGGGCATCTTCTACATGACTACACCATCCAGGTTATGTCATTCCTACACCACCCACTCTAATTATCATGTTGATGTACATTACTTATTAGTTTACATAGATTACTCTATTGACACTTAATAGTTTATAACACTTGTGTATTTATTAGTATATACCTATTTTTTACTACATGTCTTCCATACTTTCACTTCTTACTTTGGTTAGTTAGATGTGATTGTATTTTTAGTATTTACATTCTTTCCTTTTTTGCTTTGCATAGTTAGATATGATTGCATTTATCAGTTCCTATTTTGTCTCTGGTATGTGCCTTAGGACATTTTCCAATGTCCTTTTATTTTATTCTTATGTGTGCCTTAGGACATTTGCCAATGTCCTTTTCTTTTACTCTTCTATGCGCTTGTGGCCCTCATGCCAACCTTACTTATTTTAAATTATATGTGTATGTGGCATTTAAACATGTTTTGTATGCTTGCTTTTGAGTTTAAGTGACATGTTCCCATATCCCTTATTTTCTTGGCCCCTTAGCCACTCTTGTATTCTTTTTTATTCTTATCTTTTGTGTTTGTTGCTTGTTTTCTTTTCAATTATTTACAATTCCATGATCCACATCATGCATTCTCTTGATTTATTGGATGCCATGATGGACGTCATGCTCCATCCTTCCTTGACAACTAAAAAGTAACAACTAATAACTAAAAACTAATAACTAATAACTAACAAATAACAACTAACCAGACTTCTAGTTTTAATTCATTATATTTCACATGCTATTAAATTGTTATATCTATCTTGGCATACCAAACCATGTTATATCTTGAGATATCTTGTCAATTATCATTGTTATATCATGTATTTTCATAGCATAACACACTTTCACTTCTCTTTATTCTGAGGGTAGTCATTATAGGGTTTTCATTCCTACCCTCAAAAGAGGGGGCAAAACTAGGGGTTTTGTCATAGAGATCATAATTCCTACCGATTAAAAAATCAAATTTTAGAACATATAGAATAACAACTAGACTTCAAATTAGGAAAAAATATACTAGATAGATAGTGATAATTATAGAATAGTCATCATAATTAACACAAAATAAGAGCGCCAAGTTTTGACTATAGTGATAGATATTAGGGTGTCCTATTTTGATGCTCTTGTCTAATCAAAAAAATAGATTTTCCAAAAATAAATAGAAAGGTAAGACCAATTATAGTTTTATCAAAAATAGTTTAGTTTAGAATTATTAGTTTTAGTATAGTTTTTCTTAGAGAATCCAAATATGGGGGGTATCATGCATGACATGATGGCTTTCACTTCTAGTTTCATATTAGGTAGCTGGTATAACTTCCATATCAGAATCCATGTTATGGACACTAGTGATTGGGTGCAATGTGTGTGTCACATTTGACTTCTTTTCTTTTTGAGTTTAGTATTACTTAGGCATTCTTAGAAATTTCATACCTTAATCCATGTGTAGGTGGTTGGAATTATTATCAAATGGCTTCCACATAAGCCTATTTCCTAGTTTTGGAGTGGCTTTCATACAAGCCTAATCTCTAATTTTTCCAAGTGGCCAAGAGTGGCTTAGTTTCAGCACACATTTAGCTATTCACACCACATTGTCAAATTATAAAACATTCATGGGCTTCAAGATCCATCTCATATGACACACATTCATACTGATATTAGTTCATAACTTTACTTCATGTGGCAATGATAGAGCCAAAGGAATAGATATCCTTTGTATTCTTTGTATTCTTGAGCCACCTACTTATAGGGATTAGACATAGAGTCCAAACATCGATTAACACACACATGATTATATAGATTCACTTAGTGGGTGATGATGGAGCCAAAGGGCCAACATTTAAATTCTTGATCCACTATTGAGGAATTGAGCACTCAACTTTGTTCATGATACTACTTTTGGTATAACATATATCTGACATCACTCAACATCATCTAGTATCACTCAATAGTATAACAAGTTTTATATTGGTCTATGTACCTAGTGAGGTGTATTCATTCCTTTCTCTTCCTCTCTCTTACCTAGCTTTGTATGTTCTTATTTTATATATATCATATCTAATAGTAACTAATCTACTCCTAATTTTATTTTCTAGATTTACACTTCACAACATGATCTCTCTATGCACACCCAACATGACACAACTTCATGAGCTTCACCCTTATAGGTAAGTTTAGGTACACTTACAACTTTTCCTTTATCCTAGTATTTCAGTTTGTTGTATCACTAGAATAAATGGGGGCAAATGTAGTCATATAAAATGTCAAAATTGTTAACTTGAGTGTGGCTTGTGACGCCTAACTCATA
Source organism: Torreya grandis (assembly GCA_037957365.1). NCBI lineage: Eukaryota > Viridiplantae > Streptophyta > Pinopsida > Cupressales > Taxaceae > Torreya > Torreya grandis. The sequence continues at coordinate 169,843 of JARHVA010000854.1, read as the reverse complement.
GGTCCCTCTTGCATGCTCTCATGACCCTTATGGACACCTTTTTAATTATTTTTAGTCATCTATAGACTTCTAAAACCTGATTCCAACTCATCTACACTACATTTCTCATGCTAATTCCATCCCCCTAGGTCCTGCACCTATAGGACAATAGTTCCCAACTTGGACTATAGCACCAGACCCTAGGGTGTCTAATTTTAGCACTCATGTCTAATTATATTTTTAGCTCCAATGGTCATTTCCTTCTACTTCCTATCCTTCATCTTGTCATACTAGTGTAAATACATTCAAACCATGAGCAATAGATATCTATAAAAGTCCATTCAAAGTTCATTTAGAAGTTGGTTGGAAAATATTACAAAGCAAGCAAGAATACAAACAAGACCATTGAGGCAAATTTCCCTATTCTCTACATACAACCATCCAATACAAATACAAGCATGTCCAAACCCTCACACCAGTCCCTAGCCACCTCAAGTACACCCATTTTAGCATTTTTGCATCTATATAACACTATTGCACAAAGAACATCAAGTGAGATAAATATAAATGGCTTGATCCCTTTTCAGAGTATTGGTATGTAGATAGTATGCCCACATAAAGGGTGTGGATACATGTTCAGTGCATCTTACACATACTAACCCCCCTTCTTTCTCAAATTTTATCAAATAATAATAAAGTCTAGGGTTTGAAGATTGAATTAGATATACCAAGAGTTATATACACTTTCAGTAGTTGATATTTCATAGGTAGGCTCACACAAGAACAACAAACAAAACCTAGAAAACTCAGGTCTCTACAAGCAATTTGGACAATAGTGGTAGAAGAGGAAAACAATATTAAAACCTAGGGTGTCCTATTTTGGTACTCCTATCCTTTCATAAAATGAAAACCAAGACCTAATTTTTGACACTTTCTTAGTCTTGCACAACCAATATCAGACCCTGCAATAGCCATTTCAATTCATTTTAAGCTAAGTCTTATTTTCTCCATATTTATTACTATTTATAGAAAGGTTAAAAATACATTTAAATTATACAAATTAGTAGTTAATTTTTTTCAATATTATTTACTGATTTAGTCAACTCAAACCCTTAACTAAATTAAGAATTAAACTCCAATGTTCTTAAAATTATTAAATCAACCAAACTCAAGCAAAAAGAAGGTCCTCATTTCTAGTTTAAAAATGGGGCATGTTGTATAAGTAACAAAAAATGGAAACTACTACTGGTAGATACTTCTAGTATCTAAAGAATCTAAAATCTCTAATTTCATGAAAGTTAAAAGCATTAGCTACAAGTAATCACCTAGAAAAAAATCATAATTCAAAGGTACTAAATTCTCCCTCAACTTTTGAGTAAGCTACAATCCTACAAAAGACCAGATATGTGTGTGATCAAGTGATTAAATCATTTCCTTTACATTTACATGTAATAATTTAGATTTGCATAAGGTCAAAAATAATAAAGGATTTTTTTTCTACACTTTAACTTGCAAGGTGGAGGGAGGGGTGAAGTGGTGTGGGTATTATGTTGTTTCTAGCCAAGTGTTTATAACCCTGATAGAGATACCTCTAGTCCCTTCCAAAGGCCTTGTTCCTCTGCCAACCAGGCTAGAAATCCTATGATGGAGGTTTTCAAAATCACCCTTTCAAGGAAGATTTTTATATTTTGCAATAGGGTTCAACTTTTTTTGAAAATATATTTTGAATTTTCATCAATAGAGGGTTGGGGACCAAGCCATGGTTAAAAATAAATCAATGAGTTCATAAAAACTCAAGGAAAATTAGAATTGATGTAATGGTGCATTTATATATATATATATATATATATATATATATATATATATATATATATATATATATTTCATTAAGTGTATTAGATGGTTTTGATCAAGATAATAAATTTTATAAATTCAAAAGATTTGTTATGAATGATTGAAATTTAAAATTTGGGAAATGAACAAAGCAATCTCATAATTCACACAAGATTTTTAGGCAAAATTAAAATTAGGTTCTTTGAGTACCATCTTATGCTATCTATGAAACAACCTTTATTTTGATTTATTTTATTAACACGAGAACCACACGGATTTTTTTTTATAGACCCAATAATGAAATCATAAAACAAAAAAAATCAAACCTAAACTAACAAAAATGGACACGAACGAAAAAAAAGAAGAAAAAGGAAAGGGAAAAAATTTTATCCACACGAGTTTTCAATAAAATGCATGCTTGAATCAGTTAGAACCTTGATTTCTTAAGATTTTGAGAAAGCTAAGGGAACATGTAATTACATCTATATTATCCTTTATGTTCATGCACATTATTCCAAAGATATTTATCTATGTTATTTTCACTAAAATCAAGTGAATTAAGATTGTGCAATTCAACAATATGTCCACATTTAATTTGTAGAAAGCACTTAGGATAGGGTAAAGAAGATACCTCAACCCATACGTTATATTATGGTGAGGGATAGGGTTAGGTATCCATACATACCAAATTGATTGAAAGATAAAAACTTATAGAGGTATTTTCTTGGTTTTAGTCATTAGATGGACCAATTGGTAGTTGTTCTTTGATTCAGATGGATGCTTATATAACATCTTCTTTGTTGTCTTTATCATTAAAAAGGCATGGGAGTGGCTCATATTACTCCCATATCAATTAATGTATAAATTTATCATCATTGGTTGAAGTATATGGAGAATTAGGCTGGATTAGATCATTCTTAGCTTTCATCTCCATTGACATGACTTCTTCATTCAGGCCATTATGTTCATGACATCCAATTTATAGTTTAAATGCCTTTATTAATGAGAGAAACATTTGGGTGATATATAATAATTTAAAGGTAAGTCTAAACTGAGGAGATAGATCATCAATTTCTAACTCTTATAGCTTATTTTCCTAAAAGGGAAAACCCTCTTCTTCTTGGCATAAACAATCTGGCTCAACATTGTCTTCTTTAAGTTTATCCTCTTCTAATGATGAGGGGAAAGCCAAACTGCTATTATATAGATGTCCCTTATCTTAGACCAGATTTTAAAATGTTTGAGTAGGAGCATATGAGAAGGATGATTTAGATGCATAATATACATCTTCCTCCTCTAACTGCTCCAATTCTTTTAATTCTTCTTATGGCTGAGTGAAAGATTTTTCAAGTTATTTTTCTCCAATATGTGTGTACAAATATTCATCAATTTTATTTTTAGCTACTAATTTTCCTTTAGTAGATGCCAATTCCTCATCTTCAAAGTCATCATCACTACTAATGTAGCCTTCAAAGAATGGACTAGGCTTATAAAATGGGATATTCTCAGTGTGCATGATTAGATTAGCATTAGTAGCATCACTAGGTTCATAGACTCTAATTAATACATTTGGATATGTAGCCTCAAATATTAGATTGTGTATTTCCCATTGATTATTTCTTGTAACAAATGGTATTTGATTAGTAATATCTATTGACCAAATTTGATCATGTAGGTCAAATTGGGACCCCTATAGGTAAAAATGTAATCTATATAGATTTATAGGGGGTTTAGTATTATTTCATAGGGAGTATTATAGGTTAGTTGATGCCATTTAATGTTATATTAGCCTTGGTCATTAGTCTTATTAGTAAATATGTCTTTTTGAGTCATTTTAGGGGTTAAAATAGAGCATTTAATGAATTGTGTGACCCCTTAGGGGAATGTGAAGCTTTAAAAGTATGATGTCACACCCCATGTGTCCTATTATGTCTTAATTAACTTTTACTAATTAAAAATTGGTAGGTTGCTCACAAAAGGGAAATTTTCTTAGAGAAAAGAGGAGTTTTAATGAGGTGTATAGAATTTTACAAATTCTTATAATTTGGGACTTTTTATGAGTGTCTCTTGGTCTTCCATATACTTAGTTCAGTGATCATTTTGATTAGAAACTTCAAAAAATGAAGAAACTAGTTTTCTCTCCTTCCATTAGGCTTGGCAAGCAAAAATAGTCTTCAGGGTTGTACTTGGTATGGTCAGCATGAGAGGTTTAAAAAAAAATGCTTTGGGGGGTGTATTCTAAACTTATTCAAATTCTATTTGACATTTTTTTGTATAGTAATGGTGTCTTGTGCTTTATGAACCATTCCTAATAAGTTAAACTACCTAGTTTACTTGCTAATCTATGTACCCTATAGGTTTTTCCTTATTTGGAGAATTCCATACAATTCACATGATTATGTTGTTTATATATGGTTTTTTCTACCTCATAAAATTATTATAATTCTTGGTTTAGTGTTTTAAGGTGTTTGGTTGTGCAAATCATCTCATGTTGTAGGAGAAGGTACCATTTTATGTTGTAGGTAGGTTTCCACCATTTTCCCTGTCTTCTTTATTTTATAGTGGATTCAGAGGGTGGAGATAGGTTAATTATTGTGTTTCATTATCCTTATTATTTTTATTAACATGCAATATAATTCTCCAAGTAATGTTGCATAGATTTATAGCCATATACAACATACATAGTCTACGATGGACATATTTATCTATAGGTACCATGGAAGGGAAATATCAATTTGGAATAGAGGTTATAAGATTTGTTTCAACATATTGATAGTGATAACATAAATTTTAAGAATTGGTGAAAATATCAAGCCTGTTCATGAGACCATTCACTATATACATATTCCTATTATGTTCACTACCTACCTACAACTCACATACACCTACAAGCACCCTCATAGGACCAAGCATGTTAAAAAGCAAGTTTTGGAGATGAACAAAGTCATTGATAATGTAAATAAGCTATTTTTAATCCTTGAGATAGGACTAAAACTTAGGAAATGGTCAAAACATGCACATTATCCATACTTGCACTTTGTTGCTTCTGTATGAAAATGACCACCTACATGTGGTACTAATAGAATGCTGATAAGGATCATGTAGAGAGAGGTATTGATATGCTTGGAAGCTTAAATGAAGTTTTTAGGATTGTTTGATAGTATTGAAAACATGTTTGAGGCTCAAATTTATTATATGGGAGTTAAAAACTTGATCAAACATATCATGGCCTATGTTTAGGGACCTAATCCCCAAAATAGGAAAATAGAGGCTTAAATTCATTTTCTCATGGTCATGAGATAGGGTTATCAAAGGTTTTGATGCATCTTGGGGAAAATAACTTGTAGATCTCACATAGAATAATTAATTTGAAAATTTTGGAGCACAAATGATTCATGGATAAAATTGTTATAAGGCTCAAAGATGCCCTTGAATCACTATTTTCAGATAGTAGTATCTACAGGTTTTGAAGATACATAGTGACTTAACACTTGAAGGTCCTAATAAGGCATATTTACATGATTTGAATGGCCATTTGAGTGAAAGATAACACATTAAAATTAAATTATAGGGGTTTTAGACATGTTTTCAAGTCTAAAATATACCTACATAGATGACAATCTGTATAGATGACCTGACCATATTCATCAATAGCCAACATAGGGTTAAAGTTTGAGAGGGTATTCCTTTCTTAAATATATGAGTGTTAGGGTATGTTGATGGTTTTAAAAAGTGATTGGAAACTTTATAAAATATTTAAAGTATCCTAAGAAAAAACATGATGATCTTCCAATCTCCTAAACACCTGCATGACCCCACACAGTCAATTGTAGTTGATTGTGAGGGGCAGAGAGCAAGATTTGAGGTTCTTGATGCAGAGAAAGCATAAAGGTGAAACAAAAATGTTTTGATAGATTATAAATGAACAATTAAATATTAAATAAATTATTATTAAATGTTTTAAGTTCAAACTCAAATAAGGAATCTCACCTATAGGCTCTTATTTGACCTACAGTTGACTGTGTTTGATTTTGACAAATAATGAGTAGGTTTGAGGTTCAATGTAATGGTATAGACTAGGTAAAGTGAAAAAAATGACTTAAAAATATTAATAAGGAACTATAAATGGGTATTTAAACATTATTTCAAGATTAATTCATGAAAGGTAACCTACAAGGGTCACCCTTGAGGGAGGAAAATAGTAAAACACAGTCCAGGTTATACTCAATCCTAACTAAGCAGAGAGTATGAGGGATATGTGAGAGGATTGAGGTGATGAATTATATTAGAATAATTTTTTCAATGTTTTTATATAATAGATACACCTTCACATATCACAAACCAAGAGAGAGAGGGCTCTGATACTGCAATATACATTCACTTGGTAGAAGCTTGTACATAGTGCCTTGCCTAGTAGTATGTTTCATTTTTTTGTGATTTTGGAAGGTCATATGAGATGAAAAGGCAATAAATTTTTGTCCAAAGGGTCATAAATAATTTAAAAATACCATAAAATATTCATTTGGGCTGAGATAATAGGGTAAGTTCCCTCTATGTTGTCTCAAATAGAGGGCACTTCCCTAGGTGCACAAACTGATGGATTTAGAGAGTAGGGATAAATGGATGGGTAAGGAGATGTTTAAAAATTTACATAAGGTGTGGAAATCTGAGGGATATCTAAAAAAATATGAAAAACACCTTGTATAATAAGGTAACCCAACAAGATGGCCTAGGTGGCTAAGTTTGCAAGCAGGCCTAAAAGGCACTATTTTGTTCAGTGTCCAAATGGGAGGTTAATGTTACTTCCATCCTTAAGTATGAATTATAAATAATTTTTAAATGTGTATGAGGTCATGAAATATGTTTAAAAAATTATACCTTGTAAGGAAATCCATCAAAAAATTATTTTGGGCTGTAAGGTGCAAACAGGCTTGTTAGGCAAGTTTAGGCCTAGAAGCCAAATGGAGGGTCAGATTCATTTCCAACCTTGGTAGATATTTAAAATGGATTCAAAAATGTTTTTAGTTTCATTAAATGTGTTTTAAATATTTCACTTTTTATATTAAACATGAGGAGTTCATTTTGAGCTCAGAAACAACACTAGGCCTGAAGGAAAAGGAAAAAGAGCTCAATAAGACAACTCTAAGTGCTTGTATCTCCCTTTGTGATTTTCATGGAGATCAAATACATCTAGATATTTTGGAGAGGGTCATAAAAAACATTTTTGTGGCATTGTATTGGAATTTCAACATCAAATCTACATGAATAAAGCTTAAGAGGTCAAAACTGGCTTAAGCCCTTGCAAACCCTAGTTATTGACCTGATTGGAGAAATGAGGCTGGAGAGATATTAAAATGAGATAGTTTAAAAATTAAATTAATTTAAAATTGTATAGGAATCCTTAAATATCCTTCCCATCCTTTTTAGTTGTATAGAAATGTATGGATGGAGTACAAAATAGTGTATTTTTTGAATGTTTTATGTGTTGTGCAGGTTATAGGAGGTTCCAAGAGATGCCAATCACATGGAAGTGAAGATTAGGACTTAATATAAATATCAATGTTAATTTAATGACTTGGAACAACTCTTAAGTTCCTAAATCATCTACTTCATCTCAACCAGTCAAAACTAGCATAGTGACCAAGCTATTGAGAAAGGTAGAAGACTTCAAGTAAGTTGATTTTAAGGTGTGATTGATGATTATAAGGTCATAGAGGGTATTAAAAGGTGTCATCCACTACCTCCCATGGATTTTAATGGAAAAATAATTCATTTTTGGATGCCAATAGTTCAGGGTGCATGAAAAAAGAGTTATTTTGACTGTAAATGGTGATAACTCATTTCTAGATGATTCCAAATGACTAGGACTACAAAAAATGAATGGAAAGGCATGTTTACAACCATTACCTCTCATTAAAATCATAATACTTCTCCCTAATCATTTTTGGGATGTTTAAACAAGGCCAAATCATGAAGGTAGTTTTTTGAGCCATAATGACAACTCCTATGCCACTATTCATGAGTTTCATGACTTGAGATGACACTTGTGCTTCCTAAATTTTCATGGTTCATTTCACACTCTCTTTCCATGCATAAGTAACTCATTCTCTTAACATGAAAAGTATCCTTGTGACCTTTGTTATTCTCTCTTCTCCTCTCTCTATCAAGTTCTATAAAAACTATCTGTTGTCCCCAAAAATGTCACTCATTTTTGGGACAACATTTGAACTATTTTGGTCCTACAGACCAAAATAATCTCTTCCCTTTTCAAAAATTATTCTGTGCATTCTAATTCTCCATTATTCAAGCTTTTCAAAAATATATGGACTCTACAGGATTGAAACTATGGACTCTGTAGGCTCAAATCTACGGACTCCGCAGGTTTTTACAGACTCTGCAGGCTCATTTCTACGGACTCTTTCAAGGAAAGAAATGGGTTCAACACTTAGCCATTTTTTTGATTAGGAAGTTCAAAGGAAAGTCTTTCGAAAGCTTGAAGATTACCCTTGCAGAGGGCACTTAGCTGCCAAAAAAGACCCTTGCAACTTTTCTGAAAGGAAACCTGGGAGTTTAAACAACCCTTGCAGAGGGTAGGCAGGGAGTAGGTGGACCGTTTCAAAGGCCGAGTGAGCAAAGGAATTCCTTCGAAAGGAAATCCCATGGCAAAGTTGTTAAGGAACATTTCTTTCAAACAAAATGTCTGAAGGAATTCCTTCAGACTTTTTTTCCAAAGGAAAAGCCTGAAGAAAAATCCACTGAAGGAATAAAATCCTGAAGGCCGCTCGAAAGACCCCAAAGGGTAAGTTCCCTCTGAGAAAGATCAAATCTCAAAGTGTAGCGAAAGCTGCCACATGTCCCTTATAAAGTCTAAGTGGAAGTTGCCAAGTTTCATCTACTAGGACATAGTTTCTAATAAGTTTCAAAGCTGTGGAATGTGCCATGTGTTCTGTTATAACTCAACAGAAGCCGCTAGGTGTCAACATCCATAGTTTCTTCCTTTTGTTTCGTTATTGAGTAAGGAATGTGGTGGGCCCCGGGTGAGTTACTAAAGTGAATGGAGTGCCCCAAGTGTCATCATCCATGTGAATCCAAATGAGTCCTGAATGTTTCTATTGTTTTTATAAAGCTCATTGGAAGCCGTCAAGTGTCATCTTCTATAGGACTCTCAAAAGGTATCTAAAGCTTCTATAAATTAAGCGAATGCTGCTAGGTGTCCTCACCAGTTTCACAGTAGAAAATGCCATGCGTCACTTATTAAGATCAATGGAAAGTGGCCAAAGCAAAAAAGAAAGCCAAAGGAATTATCAAGGAAAGTGATGGGCCCATAGATGTCAAAATTCATGGAAACAAAATAGCCATTGATCTTTGAAGGCTTGAGCATGGGCTCGAATGCATTCAAAGGCTAAAATGCCAAAGGGAAGAACCACTGATGGAAGAGTGTAAGGAACTAGCAAGACCAAGGATATAGCCCTAAGAGCTGAAATGCTAGGAAAAGACAAAACCAAAAAGGGGAAACGATAGCTCGAGAGCTCAAATCATAGTAAGAAGAGACAAAGAGGAAAATATCTACGTATAAGTTATTCTGGTAGCTGGAACAATTTGCAAAGTAGATTTTTGAGATTACAAACATTGAAGGCATAGCCTATTGGTCTCCTTTGGAGTAAAGACAAAATCAATAGCTATGCAGATGTTAGAGGGAACAAATCAGATGATCTAGACCTAAGAGAAGACATATGGGATGAAATGACACACCATGGTTAAGATAGCTACCTTGTTTTCAACATAGTCCTTTGACAAACCTAGAAATACATTGAACGCATTGACTGCAGCATGGGCCATCCCATGGGAAAGAGTGCCAAGCCTTGCTTGGTTTCTATACATTATAATTTCTCTCATTATGCAAAGGGACTTTTTCATTTTGACAAAAGAAAAACTCTACCCAAAAATTGAAAGAAGAACACTGAGACTTTGAGCTCAAGTTATTTGTTCATATCATTTTATCTGAATGAAAAAGCAATTGTTTGTAGACTTTGTGCTATCATAGCTTGTATCATTTTAGGAGATTGTTCTTATGTCTATCTTCTGAATGTGTTCTTGTTTATTTAATTTGGAAAGTAGAACTAGTGAAAGTAATCAGGAAGGTGTCTTGAAACCAATTGTGGGAAAGACTTTGTGCTTTCACAACTATTTTTAGTGTGTGTTTTTAATTTCTTTCTGTGTTGAGGATTCTAGAATGACTTTGTGCCCCCATTATCCTTTGTGTCATACTCTTTGGGTAGTTAAGGTGGAAACTTTGTGTTCTATTTCATCCTTCTAGTTACTGCACCTGTGTTACTAGTTTCTTGTCACTACCTAAAAGAACTCCTGTTGTTTCCTATAAGAACACTTCTGAAAGAAGAGAAGTGACTTTAGTGTTTCCACCAAGATTTTGTCCTCTATTTATTAACATCATCTCTGAAATAAGAGAGATGGATGGTGTATTCTACCCCTGAGTGTTATTTTTTGCTTATTTATATAGTATATAGCTCTTGCATACTTATAGGGAACCTACCCTTAATGAGAGGAGAGATTTGTCCCCTGTTGATGTAGTAAACCTACACATCTATTTGACCAATCTCCCTATGTTATGGTTGAAGAGACCTATTTTTCTCACCAATTAGCTAGTTGACAAAATATTCACCCAACAGTTTTTGGCGACTCCGCTGGAGAGGAACATGTAGTCTAAAGCCTCAAGTTTCAGATTGAAGCAGTCCCTACCCTTATCCATTATAGAATCTGGTGACTCTCATCTGGGTCTTACCTATTATCATTATAGCCTTATCCATTCCCATTATATAATCTAGTTTGTAAACTATATCCACTAAGGAAAAACAATAGTTTGAAGCCTCAAGCTTCAAGTTGAAGTAGGACCAGTTCTTTCTCATTTTTATCCTATAATCTAGTAGCTCCACACTATACAAGAATCTAGAAATATCAAGGTGTTGTTGACCCTATTTTTAAGTATGTGCAGTAGAGCAATTTTGATTTGTTTCCTCCACAACCTCACCTTCAATGAACTAGGAGTCTTCCTCCTACCCATACCAAGTCACCAATACAAGGCAGAGCTTCTTTTTCTACTGTTAGCAGAGCTTTGCCTATCCATACTCCACCCAAATTTGTGATCCCACTTCTACATAATCAAATCATGGCTCAAGGCCCCTGGGGTAACTCTTTTGGTCCACTAAATTTGACCCCACCTCTACATGAGCTTCCATGTAGTTCAAGGAATAATTTCCCCAAAATTTTTGGTGATGGGAAAGTACACCTTGATGAACATATTGCTTCCTTCAACATAGCCTGTGGTGTAATAGGTGTAGAGTATGAAGACATATCAGTCAGGCTATTCATAGAGACACTACAAGGTACTACTACAGATTGGTTCTACCATCTACAAACTTGGTCAGTGACTAATTGGGACACTCTTAAAGCTAAATTTGAAACCAAGTTCAAGCCTATAGAAGATGCACATGCCTTGTTGGCCCAACTCACATAGATTAAGAAGGAGCCCCATGAACCTATGAGGGACTTCATTGCCAAGTTTGACAAGCTAAGGAATAGGATTCCCATGATCACCCCCCTGACACCTGAGAATCTCAAGTGTTTCTTCATCAACTCATAGTTTCCTGAAGTGAGTTTTTTGTTGAGACATGATAGACACATAGACCTTACTGCTGCTCAAGACTTGGCTACTGAGGTAGAAGATGACCTTATCTTGGCAAGAAAGATAAATAGAGATCTTAACAGAGGTAAATCCTCTTCATCTTTTGAATATCCATCTATAGGCACCACTGATCAAATGGTGCAAAAGCTAGCAAATAAAATGATAGCCTTGAAAAGATGAATGGCCCAAGGTATGTCTACTCCCCCTAATCGAGATATACCAAAGAGGACATTTCAAAATTAGGCATACCAAGGCAATGTTACCAGGAATCAAGGGCAGCCAAATCATCTTCCTCCCCCATAGAGGAACCTTGCCCTTGAAGTGCCCCCAACCAACTCAGCAGTTGGATATCTAGAAACTAAACATGATTTTTATTTCCAACCTAAGTTTGATCAAGAAAATGATGTTGATCTCTTCACAGAGGACCAAGAAGAAATAGATAGTGACTCAAACATTGGTTTCCTAAATTACTAAGATGAACCCAAAAGTAAAGGTGAAGCAGTCAAGGGATCATATGTAGTGTTCACCTGGTCCAAAAACTAGTCAGCCTAGCAAGCTGATAAAGAGAAGATAGAGGAGCGACCTCAACCAACAATTTCAATTGCTAAGTGGGGAACCACTCTACCTTTACAACCAAAGGACCCAGTGGTTGCTAAAAAAGTAAGTACCCCAAACATTTTTTTACCTTCAACTTCAAATTCATAGGCCAATCCTCCCCCTCCCAAAAACCAAAAGGATGAACTCCAATCCTTTCTTCCCAGTCCATTTCAGTCATTTGACATAATTGACCATGTCAAGAAAACCAAAATTTAAATGATTGAATTTGAATTCCTACAAGCTAACCCTAAGTAGTTGGATAGGTTGGTAGAGTGTGTGAAGAATAAAGCCATCCTTGCAGGATAAGAGATTAGAAAGGTAACTCATGATCCCCCAAGGAACATGCCCATCCCAAACAATCTTGTCGTTACTCCTCCTATTACCCCTGAAAAAGTAGATCCTTTTTATGTTTCCCTGTTGATAAACGGTCACAAGCTGAGCAACTGTATCATTGATTCTAGAGCTTTAGACAACATCATGCCTACCAAAGTGGTAGAATCCCTTGGTCTTACACTAACTAAGACATTTGGGAGATGATTATCCATGGAGAACAAATAAGTGCCACTACTGGGACAAATCAAGGACAACCAATTTGTGTTTGCAGCATTCCCAGAAAAGAGAATCAAGATGATAGTCCTAGTGGCCAATATCCCAGCCTCATACGGCATTCTATTGGGATGAAATTTCTACAAGGATGTGGGTGGCAAGCTGAGCATGGATCTATTTGAAATAAGGATCCCTATCAAAGGTGTTGTGAAGAGGCTACTCCTTGAAAAGGAGGCAAAATATGTTGTCACTTAGACATTAGCACATGAAGCTCAGATTCTATTTGGGTCTTTAGGCAGGGGTAATTACTTCTTGACCATAGAGGGTGTTCATGTTTCAGTAGATGAAAGTCATATAGGTGGTAATCTAAAAATTGATTCAAATAAAACATTAAAAGAATCAGTAGGGTGTAGTATAGATGAAAAAGGATCTCATGTCTCTAATGAAGAAAAATTTGATAGAAGATCAATTTTTGATGATGTTTGGATGCAAGAATTTGATGGCAATAATTCCTCTACCGATGTTGGAGCTGAGATGGTGTTGATATCTCCTCAAGGGGATATTCTTTCTCCTTCAAATGAGTTGTAGTTTAGCAACACCAACAACACTATCGAGTATGAATCTTTGTTACTCGGGTTGAAAATTGCTCAAGACAAAGGTGTCAAACTCCTTCACGCTGAAGGAGATGCTAAGCTGATGGTTTGTCAGGTGTTTAATGCTAACAACCAAATCATGCACTAGATTAAACTAGAAGAATAGTGAGCTATGGTAGTGGACCATACTACTACCCACCAAAGTAAGAAAGAGGAACCCTTCACTAAGAGAGCAAATATTTATGGTTTTTGGATTGGAGACCACGTCTTGCCATGGCACAAGAAGAGAGAACCAAAAGGAGTGCACAAGAAATGTGATTCCTGGTGGAGAGTTCCATTCACTCGTCACTAATTCTAGGGACAAAATGGTTTCCTGCTAGTTTATCAAGATGGAACACCATTTTCATTGTCTCACAATGGGCAATGTCTGAATCACTTCAATTCTTGAAGTATCAGATAAGTTCACTTGTACATATGTATAGTCTTTTGTTCTATTTTGTTTTTTTCATTTTCATTTTTGACACCTTTATTTTTGGGTAGCATGACTCTATAGCCCAATGGCATACTTCAAGGCACTAGAGATTTTGGTTTCTATTCCCCTCAATTGTTCCAAGTTTTCAACTGAAGGAAGTTCCCCAACTGGAGCCAGCTATTGTCCCCAAAAATGTCACTCATTTTTGGGATAACCTTTGAACTATTTTGGTCCTATAGACAAAAATACTCTCTTCCCTTTTCAAAAATTGTTCTATGCATTCTACTTCTCCATTATTCAAGCTTTTCAAAAATCTACGGACTCTACAGGCTTGAAACTACAGATTTTGCAGGCTCAAATCTACGGACTCTGCAGGTTTCTACAAACTCTGTAGGTTCATTTCTATGGACTCTTTCAAGGAAAGAAATGGGTTCAACACTTAGCCATTTTTTCAATCAGGAAGTTCAAAGGAAGGCCTTTTGAAAGCCTGAAGAGTACCCTTGTGGAGGACACTTAGCTACCAAAAAAGACCCTTGCAACTTTTCTGAAAGGCAACCTGGGAGGTCAAACAGCCCTTATGGAGGGCAGACAGGGAGAAGGTGGACCATTTCAAAGGCTGAGTGAGCAAAGGAATTCCTTTAGAAGGAAATACTATGGCAAAGTTGTTAAGGAATATTTCCTTCAGACAAAATGTCTGAAGGAATTCCTTTGGACTTTTTGTTTGAAGGAAAAGCTTGAAGAAAAGTCCACCAAAGGAATAAAAGCTCAAAGGCCACCTGAAAGACCCCAAAGGGCAAGTTCCCTCTAGGAAAGATCAAACCTCAAAGTGCAGTGGAAGCTACCATGTGTCCCTTATAAAGTCAAAGTGGAAGCTGCCAAGTGTCATCTACCAGGACTTAGTTTCTAATAAGTTTCAAAGCTATGGAACGTGCCATGTGTTCTGTTATAACTCAGTGGAGGCCGCCAGGTGTCAACATCCATAGTTTCTTCTTTTTGTTTTGTTATTGAGTAAGGATTATGGTGGGCCCTGGGTGAGTTGCTAAAATGAGTGGAGCATGCCAAGTGTCATCATCTGTGTGAATCCAAATGAGTCCCAAATGTTTCTAAAGCTCATCAAAATCTGCCAAGTGTCATCTTCTGTAGGACTCTCAAAAGGTATCTAAAGCTTCTATAAGTTAAGTGGATGCTACCAGGTGTCCTCGCTAGTTTCACAATGGCAAATGCCATGTGTCACTTGTTAAGATCAGTGGAAAGTGGCCAAAGAAAACAAGAAAGCCAAAGGAATTGTCAAAGAAAGTGACGGGCCTGCAGACATCAAAATTCATGGAAACAAAATAGCCATTGATAATTTGAAGGCTTGAGCATGGGCTCGAATGCATTCAAAGGCCAAAACACCAAAGGGAAGAACCACTGATGGAAGAACGTAAGGAGCTAGTAAGATCGAGGATATATCCCTAAGAGCTCAAATGCCAGGAAAAGACAAAATTGGAAAGGGGAATGTATAGCCTGAGAGATCAAATCATAGTAAGAAGAGACACAGAGGAAAATATCTATGTAGAAGTTATTTCGGTAGCTGGAATAGTCTACAAAGTAGATTTTTGAGCTTGTAAACATTGAAGGTGTGGCCTGTTGGTCTCCTTTGGAGTAAAGACAAAATGGATAGCTATGCAGATGTTAGAGGGAATAGACTAGATGATCCAAACCTAGGAAAAGACATATGGGATGAAATGACATGCCATGGTTAAGACAACCACCTAATTTTCAATGCAGTCCTTTGACAAACCTAGAAATGCATTAAAGGCATTGACTACAGCGTGGGCCATCCCATTGGAAAGAGCACCAAGCCTTACTTGGTTTCTATACATTGTAATTTCTCTCATTATGCAAAGGGACTTTTTCATTTTTACAAAATCAAAACTCTGCCCAAAAATTGAAAGAAGAACACTGAGACTTTGAGCTCAGGTTATTTGTTCATATCATTTTATCTAAATGAGAAAACAAGTTGTTTGCAAACTTTGTGCTGTCATAGCTTGTATCATTTTAGGAGATTTTTCTTATGTCTATCTTCTGAATGTGTTCTTGTTTATTTAATTTGGCAAGTAGAACTAATGAAAGTAATCAAGAAGGTGTCCTAAAACCAATTATGGGGAAGAATTTGTGCTTTCACAACTATTTTCAGTGTGCATTTTTAATTTATTTCTATGTTGAGGATTCTGGAATGAATTTTTTCCCCCATTATCCTTTGTGTTATACTCTTTGGGCAGTTGAGGTGGAAACTTTGTGTTCTATTTCATCCTACTAGTTATTGTGCCTGTGTTACTAGTTTCTTGTCACTACCTGAAAGAACTCCTATTGTTTCCTACAAGAACACTTCTAAAAGAAGAGAAGTGACTTTAGTGTTTCCACCAAGATTTTGTCCTCTATTTGTTAACATCATCTCTGAAAGAAGAGAGATGGATGGTGTATTCTTCCCATGAGTGTTATTTTTTACTTATTTATATAGTATATAGCTCCTATATACTTATAGGGAACCTCCCCTTGATGAGAGGAGAGATTTGTCCCCTGTTGATGTAGTAAACCTACACATTTGGCCAACCAATCTCCCTATGCTATGGTTAAAGAGACCTATTTTGCTCACCAGTTAGCTAGTTGATAAAATATTCACCCAACACTATCCATTTTGGCCTTTACAAATTATGCTCCACATGAGTATGGCAAAGCTTTGCTCATTTGCATACCATTTAATCAATAAGACTAATAATTTTTACCTATTACATGGATATTCATAGTGTGTTTTACTTAGATGATTTATTTTTATTAGTGATGACTTGTTGTTTCCTTAGCGTTGTTATCTCATTCTCTCACCTATTTTCAATTGGAAAGCTTATTATTTCAGGCATGTGAAGTGTTTTATGTTGTGTCAAGGTTTACTGAGTTAGTCTACTCAAATATTGCCATTATAGGCCTCTTATCTAGTCCTCCTAGCCTAAAAATTCATCACAACCTCATAACATAACATTTATGTGAGAAGATGTAGATTGGAGAAGTGTATGTTTGGTTAGTCCTTTGTTCTTATGTGTAACATGCATCTGGTTGGAAGTCATCAAATTATATGGTGTATCACCTCCCTTAGGATACTTTTCTTTCAAGTTTTTCTCTCCCTTGCCCCTCCCCCCCCAAAGTTTATGTGTAGTAGTGATCCAAATTGGTACATCAAGGGAGTTATCCCTATCTAGAGATTTGGCTCATCTTTAGGCTACCAAAAAGGCTATAGGTGTTTCAATTGTGCCACTTGGATTAAGAGAGATAATACATCTCCTCAAAGGGCAAAAATCCAAGTGACAATCATTTTGGAATGCTTAGTGGGACCAATGTCTAAGAGAGTGGGAAGATAGTTGGTGTGTCTCTCCTCTAATAAGCTTTTGGTAGCAAGCAAGCTAATACCAATGGTGACTTTGAATGATAACTTCTGGTTGTAATCAACCTACGTATATCTATTTGAAATTTTTTTATCACATTTGGTTTTTCTTTTAACATATGAGGCTGATATGGATAGCTATGGCTAATACTCCTATCATGAAACTTTTTATCATCCTTGATATGAATCACCTTTTACCCCTCAACAATCCTATCAAAATGGCTATCAATCTTATGAGCCATGGCAACCGTATAGCCCTTCATTTCCGTCTCCATATGGACACCCTATTGTTGGATAACCCTATGAGGAAGGTTACCAAGAAATCTATCAAGAAACACCTCTTTATCAATCCCAATATGAGCCATATCATTCATACCATGATGTTTATCAACCTTAAGAGTACTCCTATGAATCTTTTCATATGAAATCATATGTTTCTATGGATTTTACATAAAGATATTACTAGCAAGGTGCAACTCCTACTTATGTATGTGTTTATCCTTCTAATCAACCCAAGAATTCACTTCCCTATGAGCTTACTAGTGCTTTTATCTTTCCCAAATCCATTCATAAACCTTCCACTACATCTGATATTCCAAATCCCTCACCTCAAATCCATGAGCTCATCCACAAAATTTCCACCTTACCCCTTCTTGAGGAAGAGCCCATCTTGAGA
Organism: Torreya grandis; assembly: GCA_037957365.1. Lineage (NCBI taxonomy): Eukaryota > Viridiplantae > Streptophyta > Pinopsida > Cupressales > Taxaceae > Torreya > Torreya grandis. The sequence goes on along the minus strand of JARHVA010000854.1, from coordinate 152,029 downwards.
GAAACAAGTGAAGAAGAGAAAACTTAATTCATGGTTGATCAAGAAGACCTCATGAGTGAATATGAGTAAGAAATCACCATAGGGTCTCCCCTTGGTGAACAAAAGGACAATTGACAAGATTTTGCCTCCTTATTTGAAGGGATGTGTGTCCATGAAGTAGACTCTAATGCCTCCATTTTTGAGGGGATGTGTATCCATGAGGAATGTGGCTAGGACTTGAAGAGAGAGGTATTTGAAGAAGACTCCATGTCTAATAATGAAGTTGTGGATGACCATCTCAAGCACAAAGTGGAATGTGATATCAAGGATGGAGAATAATTTCAAGTCATCCCTCAAGAAGTGGCAGTCCTAGGAGAGTCTCATAGACCAAGGTAGAATAAATAGCTCTTTAAGATAGCATTCATGAGGAAGAAGATTTATGGCAGAAGTTTAATGCCATATGCAAGGAATTTGACAAGTTGGGTAAGGATTTTTCTTCTCCAAAAGATTTTGTATCTGATGACAAGTTTGCTAATGAGTTTAATGAACATGATCTCAAGTGTCCAATCAAACATAAAGATGAAGTTCTTTCTACTGGTCAAGAACCTACTATCATGAAACCATTTGATGATACTAGTGTACATGAGAAGGTTGAGATTGTTTAGATGCAAGAAGAGTTCATTTCCATAGTCAACCTATATGTATATTCTTGGTTCTCATTGAACCTCATGACAATGAAGTTGATAAACACCATGAAGAAGATGGAGGCATCAATGATAAAAGACAAAAGGCTACATGTCTCACTAAATCCTTCATGTCATTAATCAAGGAAGGTTTCAAAATTCCACTTTGATCCAGGAGGGAGGCATGCTTAGTTTTAAATTTGTATATAGTTTTTTGCTTCATATTTTTCCTAAGTTCTTTGAGCACATGTGTGTCTTTTTAGTGTGTTTATTTTATTTGTGTGTACTTTGTTTTGTGTGGTTGAGGTAATTAGTTGTCTTGTCTTGATCAAGCATGGTTTTCAAGTTTTCAAAGGAAAAGGGTATGTAAAACTTCATTTACATGTGAATCTATAGCCTAATGGATTGATAAGGCTACTAATCTAGTTAGTATAGTAGGCATACTACCCCTATGAGTCACCAATTTGTTGACCAAATTTGACCCTACAGGTCAAACGAGGACCCCTATAGGTAACAAATTGATCTTTAGAGATTTAAAGAGGGTTTAGTATTATGTAATAGGGAGTATTACATATTATTTTATGTCATTTAAGGTTATATTAGCCTTGGTCATTAGTCTTATTAGTAAATATGTCTTTTTGAGTCATTTTAGGGGTCAAAATAGAGCAATTAATGAATTATACAACCTCATATGAGATTTTAAAGGTTTAAATGTATGATAAAATTCTACATTTGTCCTATTATGTATTAATTTACTATTATTAATTGAAAATTGGCAATTTACTTAAGAAAGGGTAGTTTTCTTGTAGAAAAGAGGAGTTTTAATGAGGTGTATAGACTTGTAAGGACTCCTACATTTGGTGACTTTTTAGGAGTGTTCCTTAGTATTAAAAAAGGTCCTTGATAATGAAAATAATATATTTTAAATCCTTTAAATAGGACTAAAACTTATGAAATGGTCAAAACATGCACATTGCCCATACTTTCACTATGTTGCTTGTATATGAAAATGACCACCTACAGGTGGTACTAGTAGAAAGCTTATAACGATCATGTAGAGAGAGGTATTGAAATGATTGTAAGATTACATGAAGTTTTTAGGATTGTTTGATAGTATTAAAAACGTGTTTGAGGCCTAAATTTATTAGATGGGAGTTAAAACCTTGATCAAACATATCATGGCCTGTGTTTAGGGACCTAAAGTCATTTTGTCATGGTCATGAGACAGGGTTATAAAAGGGTTTGATGCATCTTGGGGACCAAAAATTGTAGCTATCACATTTAATAATAAATTTTCAAAGTTTTTAGGATAAATTATTAGTGGAGGTCAATTTCTAGAAGGCTCAAAGTTGCTCTTGAATCATTATTTTTAGATAGTAAAATCTACAAGTTTTGAAGATACAAAGTAACTTAACACTTCAAGGTAATAATAAGGCATATTTACATTTTTTTAATGGAAATTTTAGTGAAATATACCACATGATAATTAAATTATAAGGCTTTTAGGCATGGTTTCAAGTCTAAAATAGACCTACACAGATGATAGTTCATACAGATGGCTTGAACATATTCATCTACAACCAACATAGGGTTCAAGGTTGAGAAGGTATTCTTTCTTTCATATATGAGTGTTAAGGTATGTTAATGGTTTTAAAAATTTATTGGAAACTTTATTAAATGTTTCAAGTATCCTAGGAAATGACATGATGATCTTTCAAGCTCATAAGCACCTATAGGACCCCACACAGTCAACTATAGGTGATTGTGAGGTGCAGAGAGCAAGATTTAAGGTTCTTGATGTTGAGAAATAATAAAGGTGAAAAAAATAGGTATTAAAAGAGATAAATTACCATGGAAATATTCAATTTTACAAGGTAAAACTCAAATAATTAATCTCACCTACAGGCTCCTATTTGACCTACAATTGACTTTATCTAATTTTGACAAACAGTGAGCAGATTTGAGGTTCAAAGTGATGGCCTAGACTAGGAAAAGTGAAAAAAATTAATTAAAACAAGTAAAAATTAAATATAAATGGATATTTAAACATTATTTCAATCTTAATTCATGAAAGGTAACCTACAAGGGTCACCCTTGAGGGAGAAAAATAGCAAAATAGAGTCAAGGTTATACTCAGTCCTACTAAGTAGAGAGTATGAGGGATATGTGAGTGGATTTAGGTGATTAATTATCTTAGAATAAATTATTTATGGTTTTTATTTAATATATACACACTCATAAATTAGAAACCAGGAGAGAGAGGGCTCTAATATTGTAATATATAGTTCACTTGATAGAAGCTTGCACACAGTGCCTTGCCTAGCAGTCTATTTTGGTTTTTTGTGATTTTGGAAGGTCATATGAGATGAAAATGTGATAATTTTTTTTGAAAAGGGTCCTAAATTTTTTTAAAAGGCCATAAAATATTAATTTGGGTTGAGATAATATGGGAAGTGTCCTCTATTTTGTCTCAGACATAGGGCACTTCCCTAGGTGCACAAACTGGTAGATTTAGAGAGTAGGGATAAATGGATGGGTAATGAGATATTTTAGCCTTAATAAAAGGTGTGTAAATATGAGGTTAATATAAAAAATACATGATAAACACCTCACATAAGAAGGGAACCCAACAAGATGGCCTAGGTGGCTAAGTTTTCAAGTAGGCCTAAAAGGCAGTATTTTGTTTAGTGTTCAAATGGGAGGTTAGTGTTACTTACATAATTAATTATGAATTATAGATAATTTTAAAATTTTTATGGGGTCATTAAATATATTTAAAAACTTATATATTTAAATTCAATCAATCATAAAGTTATTTTGGGCTTTAAGATGCAGATAAGCTTGTTAGGTAGGTTTAGGCCTAGAAGCCAAATGGAGGGTCATATTCATTTAAAACCTTGGTAGATATTTAAAATGGATTAAAAAATTATTTTAGGTTCATTATATGTGTGTTAAATATTTCAATTTTTAAAGGAAACATGAGGAGTTCATTTTAAGCTTAAAAACAACACTAGACCTACCAGAAAATGAAAAAGGAACTTGATAAAACAACTTTAAGTGCTTTTATCTCCCTTTGTGATTTTTAAGGAGATACAATAAATTTTTATATTGTGGAGAGGTTCATAAAAACCATTTTTGTGGCATTATATTTTAATTTCAATGTCAAATCTGTATGAACATAGCTTAAGAGGTCAAAACTAGCTTAAGCCCTTGCAAACATTGCTTATTGACTCGATTGGAGAAATGAGGTTGGAGGTATATTAAAATTATATAGTTTTAAAATTAAATTGATTTAAAATTATAGATGAATCCTTAAATCTCCTTCCCATCCTTTTTATTTGTACAAAACTATATAGATGGAGTATAAAATAAGGTATTTTTGATTATTTTGTGTGTTATGCAAGTTCCATGAGGTTTCAACAGATGAAAATCACATATAATGGAGGATTATGACTTAATATAACTCAAAATTTCAATTTAATTCCTTTTAAAATATCTTAAGTGCCTCAACTAGCTACTTCATCTTAGCCAGTCAAAACTAGCATGGTGACCAAACTAGTGAGAAGGGTGGAAGAATTCAAGTAAGTTAATTTTAAGGTGTGACTAATGCCTATAAGGCCATGGAGGGTATTTAAAAGTTTCATCCCCTCACTCACATGTGTTTTCATGGAAAAATAATGCATTTTTTGAGTCCAAGTGTGTAGGGTGCATGAAAGATGAGTTATTTTGACTACAGATGGTGATAACTCATTTCTAGATGGTTCTAAATGACCAGGACTATAACCAATGTATGGAGAGGAATGTATTCAATAGTTACCTATCATTAAAATCATCTAAAATATCCCTAATCAGTTTTAGGATGTTTAAATAGGGCCAAATCATGAAGACATTTTTTTGAGCTAGAATGACAACTCCTATGCCACTTTTCATGAGTTTCATGACTTGAGATGACACTTGTGCTTCCTAAAAATTGCATGGATTATTTCACACTCTCTTCCCATGCACAATTAACTCATTCTCATATCATGAAAAGTGTCCTTGTGAGCTTTGGGCTTCTCTCTTCTCCTCTCTCTCTTAAGTTATATAAGAACTAGCCATTTTGGCCTTTGTAAATTATGCTCTACCTAAGTATGGAAAATACCTAATCATTTACATTTATATTTTATTGATAAGACTATTTATTTTTACCTATTCCATGACTATTCATAGTGTGTTTTACTTGGATGATTGGTTTTTATTAGTGATGACTTGTTTATTCCTTAGCATTGCTATCTCATTCTCTCACCTATTTGTAGTTAGAAAGTTTCTTCTTGCAAGGCATGTGAATTGTTTTATGATGTGTCAAGGTTGATTGACTTATTCTACTCAAATATTGCTAGTCTAGGCCTCTTTTCTAGTCATCCTAGCCTAAAAATTCATCACAACCTCATAATGTAACATTGATGTGAGAAGATGCAGATTGGATAAGTGTATGTTTGGTTAGTCCTTTATTCCCATGTGCAACATGCAGCTGGTTGGAAGTCATAGAATTATTTGGTGTATCACCTTCCTTAGGATAATTTTCTTTCAATTTTCTCTCTCTCTTCCCGCCCCAAATTTTAGGTGTAGTAGTGACCCAAAGTGGTACATCAAGGGAGCTAGCCCTATCTAGAGATTCACCTCATCCTTAGGCTACCCACAAGCCTAGAGGTGTTTCAATTGTGCTACTTGGATGAGGAGAGTTGAGACATGTCATCAAAGGGTAAAAATCCAAGTGATAACAATATCACCCAAATATAATGAATCACTATAATAATATGCAATAACTTGCTGATTATATACTGAAAAAATAGAATTATATGTATTTGACAAACAAGGACTCTCATTAGTTGAAGGAAGACTATTCTAGCTAAAAACATGAGGCAATGGTTGTTTTTGAGGCACATATTGATCCATAAGCTAAATTTTAGGCATTTAACTTGAAGAATTTTGGGTATAAATACCTTGTTGTTATAAATACTAAAAAGGGTTGGCAAAAAATTGTTGAGTCATTAATTATTGCCCTACATTGACAACATCTTAGTAGACCAAAACTAATGAAGTAAGAGTAGATGGATTCATCCTAATGAACATGGTAGTTAGAGGATCAAACACATTGAGATATAATCTAATAAATACATTCTCATATTTTAGGAAAGGATCCTTCAATCTAGTGTATAGCTGATGGAATCTATGGTTGAATGCACTAGTAAGATCATTAGGTTCTTTATAAGATGTGGCAAATTGATAAAACAAGATAAAAGGTTCAATGGTCACATTAAAATGGTCAAGAAACAAATTTTCAAATATGGACGAAGTGGGATGGACCCTTGTGGTAGATCAAGGTACCAATAATAGGCCATTTGATCTAGGGAAAGGGGAAATAGATGACAAGCCATATCTTCATGATGAATATTCCTTTTAATAATGGCTTCTTTAAAAGCTTGGATGTGTTCCTCAACACTCTTGACCCAACCATAGATATAGTTTACATATAATTTGTGGGGCTTTTAGGCAATTAACGGGAAGGTCTTGGAACATTCATAGGATAGTTATAGCCTCCTAGCCAAGTAAGGGCCATTGGAAGACTCAAATAATCATTTTTTAGTTTAAGAACCTAGAAAATAACTAGGAAAATACTTAAAACAAATAATAAATATAAAATAATCCAGTTGGCCCTCATTAAAATACCATATATGTTGATTAGTTTTTTGAAATGACCAATAATAGGTGGGCATTGTTAGGCTTCACCTCTTCTGAAAGGAAGAATATCCAATGAAGAAAATAATTCCCTAAGGTCCTGGTTATTGGGTATTAGTATGCAAGGTAAACTAATTGGATCATTGTGACAATTCCATATCAAGGGTATTCGATGAATATTTTAGACAAATCAGTATGCATTCTAAATGTAGATCTTATGCCTTAAGTGAACCAACACAATGATCTAACTATGGATATAAACAACTGATTTAATACCTATTTCTTACAAGTTTAACAATGCATAAATGAGTAATATATAAACAAGGGAAGATAGATAAAACATTACATTCAGATTGTAACTCAAAAACTAAACTAATAAAGTTGATAAAAGAAAAAGAAAAAGAGGGAAGGGAAAGGATAAAATATAAGAAAGAGACCATTTTCTAATGGAGATTAGTTTTCTTTTGTTGAGTAGACAAATCCATAGACAAACTAGTCCTTAGTTGATTTAGACCTAGAAAAAATCCAACTAACGATGGTGTAAGAGTCTATGGAACAAAGTAGCAGAGCCAATGAGGACAATAGAGTCACCATATACATGCACAAACCAAGTCTATCAAATGATAAAGATTTTAGATAAATATGTTTTTATTAAAAAGATCAATTGGGATTTTATCAAATACTCAAGTGAGTTACAAACATGGATTCCAAACAACCTTGACTCAAAAAACTAATCTAGAAAGTAGGAAAATACATGAAATAGAGTGACTAGTCCACTATTCTAATTCTAAGACTAAAGGGAGCCAACCAACTATAGTTTCATTAATACTAAAATACCAACCCTTAAAAAAACATAGTATTTGATATTATATAGACACATAGGCATATGGAGTATAATTTAAATCTACCCTAAATAATCATCAATGTGATTGGAAGATGCTTTTGAGGAGGCAACTTGAGATCTATGACAGATTGAAGGTGTGCCCAAGCTTTGTGTAGTTAACACTATGCCTCAATTAAATGTTGGCAATTGAAATCAATTAATATTGCATTAGAATTAATAGTTACCCACATCCTATGTAGTTAAAAACACATCTGATAATTAGAAGTCATGCCTCTTTAAAGTAGATATTCGTCATTTATGTTATACGCTCGATCCTAGTATGTACATCATACCTTGATTAATGATACCAAATAGACTTGAATTAAATTATACTATTTCTGATCATTTTTTAGTGAGGAACAATCTAAAAATTTATTATACAAAATAAATTGAATGCACAGTCCCCTTTCAAGTTTTGATGATTTTAATGGCTAGATGGGTCATTAAATTTTAGCTAGTGCCTTGTTGATGTCATCACTAAAATGTCCTCCATTAGTAAGGTATTTCCAAGTTGTTGATCCATGCTCCTTTGTTTTTCAACTAAGGTTTGATATATGATGTTTTTCCTTTCAATTTTGGTAAAGTGAGATCATGCCACATGGCATAATATCACTCAAATGAAGCTTTAAATGGTTCTACTAGAATGCACAGTCTACCTTGCATCTATAGAGTAGCAGGATGTTTCTACATGGTAGCATATCACTAATCAAAGGATCAAGGGATTTTGGATTTTTATAGACATCCCCAAGGTAACAAGTCTCTAGGATGGTGCCATGTGACATCATCCCACTAATCCACTCACTCAGGGAATCTTTTAGAGTACAAAATTAGTTGGGGTAATAGGTTGTTGGGATAGTGCCATGTGGATTCATCTCATTAATCCACTCACCTATAGGATTTTAATAAGTTTTAGAATATTGGGAAATTATTTTAAATTACTTAAATCTTTTGGAGTGGCATAAAGACACCATGTGGCTTTGAGCAAACTTTTAAAGAAAATAAACTAAGTCTTGCAAATCAAAAAATTTATACATGGCTCTAGGAGAAATTGTCAAAAAAATGACTTAGTGTTGAAATTATTTTGAGAGTGGATGAGGGTTTTTGGGATCCATTAAAGGGTTTCATGTGTCATAAGAAACACTTTGGGTACCTACAAGCAAGATAAATAAAGGCCCAGTCAGTAACTTCAAATTTATATAAGTAAATGACTAAGTTTTTAAAAACAAATGACTAAGGTAAAAGTTGAAGAATGACTAAGGAAAAAGTCCAAATGAAATCATGATATCATGAAATTTAGCACAAAATAAACCTAACTTCATGGAATAAAATCCCGTTTTGTCTATTTTACAAAAAAGTGACTAAGTTAAAAAGAATAAACATGTATGAACATCTAGTCAATTAGTCTAAAATTAAAGCAAAAATAGACTATATTACTCAAGAAAAGAGGTATAAAACTTTGAAATAGTTAGATAATTTGCTTAAATCTAAGGAAAATGGTCTAAAATTAAGCTTTAAATTTGTTTCAAAATAAAATCTTGAAGATAAACCAAGACTTAATAGAATCATGCAATTTCAGATTTTTAAATCAATGCAGTCCTAGATGTGATTTATATCCCAAGTATTTATGATGAAAATTTATTATTAAAACTTAGATAAAAAAAATAAATCAAATTAAAATTTTAATCTTCACATATAGAAAAAATTCACTCCCAAGAAGGCTGTTTTAAACAAGTAACCACCATTGAACTCCTCAAAGAAACAAGACCCAACTCCAAAGCACAAAGAGGGTCCTCATTTTTAGTTTGAAAATGAGGTATGTTTTGAAAGCAAAAACACAATTATTTTTGGATAGTAACATATTTTTATATTGTCCTAATTGAATTAATCTTAAATTTAGTAGAGATATATGTAGTTTTAGTGTAAGATATTATGTTCTCCAATTATTAGATTGAAATAGAATAATATTTACATAAAAATATAGATATAAAAACATAAAACAACCACTTAATAATTATGAAAAAATATGTTCTAACTTCAAAATAATAGTTTATTTAAAACTAGATGGAAGTGGAAAATGCTCAATTTTGTCTCATTCTTTTGGCCAAGGTAGTTTTAAAGAGATTGGACAGAGCATCCTACTACTACAGTTTACTATTCTCTAGACCAACAAGTTCTACTCCTATAACTAACTAGAACTCTCCAATTCTATTTTCACTCTCTTTTAATATTGTTTTTACAATTGGGCTAATTCCTCTTAATAATAAGATTATGGGGGGAATCCTTTTTGCATTAAAGGACCTCCAAATGGGAAGGAACTTAAAGAGACAATATTTTTCTTCTACCATGCTTCATACAAGACTACCATGACACATACAAAACTTCCATGACACATAAAAAACCACTTTTTCCCATATGAAATGTCTATGAAAATAATGCAATTACCACCCTTTTATATCTAGGATGTTTTTCATGTTATACAATGTTCTCTAATTGTGTTTAGTTGTTTATGGAATTTTTGGTTTTTTGATAGAGTGAACTATTTTATGTAACCTTGTAGATCATTCCTCCCCTTTTAGGAGACTTTTGGTCCCATAAAATACTATTGGCTTAAAATATGTGGGAATATTTATCCCAATTTATCTTTTGGGTTCTATCTTTATTGACTTTTTTCCCCATGATGTCAACCTACCAAGACTCTTGTGGTCCTCTTCTATATTTTATTACCATCTTATACAACACTATGTCCTCCTCCAACTCTCCTTGATCATCTAAGAAAAAATAATTGATATAGGGTAGTAAATGTCCTCCCCTTTCATCATCCAACATACATGGCTCATATAGGTGTAAATTATAAAAATTGACTATTTTATACATCCTTATGAATGATGGTAGTTCAACCATAAAAACATTCCCTCTAATTGAATCCAAGATAGTCAATGGTCCACTTATCAAAGGTTTGAGGTTTTTAGCTTTTACTTGGAGTTTATCCTTATTCAATTACATCCATACCTTGCCTCCCACTTTTAATGTGTGTTCTTGATGGTTTTGGTCATGCCTAGCATTATGCTTGGCTTGAGACTCATCCATCTATTCATGCACTTTGATATGGATTTGATTATTCCCCTAAATTAATTTCAATTTTCTTATCCCCTTTTAGTCTAGTTTTTATTGTGTTGTTGTTTAGTTGTAACATCAAGTGTTTTAGAAGGAAAGTAACCCAAACATACTAAAAAAATGAGTTATTAGTGGATATATTAACTATACCATATCATTTATCCCATGTCATTGGATGCTTAAAATTATATAGCCTCTCATCAATTGAACCAAGTTTCTATTTACAAAATCTATTTTTCCATTTATTTGATGATGGAATGTTGTGCTTATTTTTAGCTTGGTATCCATATTTTTCCCTAATGTGGTCCAAAACTTCCCAAAAAATTTATAATTCACATTTGATAAAGTAGTCTTAGGTAAGCCTATCAAAATGCACCCAAACATTAGTAAAGAATAACTCATATACTGCATGCCCTTTTATTGTCTTATTTATGGAATTAAAACACACATATTGATAAATCTATCTACGACAACATATAAGAATTCATATCCATATTTTGACATAAGATAATCTCCCACAAAATCCATAGATATGTAAGATGGAGGAAGTGATCAGTTCTTGGAAGAGAACATTTTTACTAGATTTAGAACTCTAGTCTCTCTAGTGTGTGATAATGGTTCTACATTTACATCCATAAAGATGATTGAATGGGCATATTATAATGGAATTTTCCTTAAGTTTTCATCTAATCATTACCCCTAATGAAATGAGTCTCTAAATCTACCAATAAGAACTTGATAAAATCAATCAAAAAGTCTAGTGCAGACAAGCCTTGGATTTGGCACAAGCTGCTCAAATATGCCTTATGGGTGGATAGGAACAGGATCAAGCAAGCCTTAAAAGCATCACCATTTTTTTGGTGTATGGCTAGAATCCAATCTTTCCTATCACTCTTAAGTTTCCCACATATAAATTCATGGGCCAAAATATTGCAAACTCAAGATTGCTAGATATCATTCAGATGAAAGATGTAAGGGAGAAAGCCTTTGATAATTTTAGCAAGCATCAAACCAAAGTGAAGATATGGTTTTAAAATAGGTTAAAGATCAAGGTGTTTAGACAAGGGGACTTGGTTCTCCTTTGGAACAAAGCATCTGAGCCTAAGGGTAAGCATGGAAAATTTAAACCTTTGTGGATTGGTCCATACCAGAATACTGACACATTGGGAAACAACACCTTCAAGCCCAAGGATCTACAAGGAGTAGAGTTCACATTGCCCACCAATGGGAAATACCTCAAGCATTATTTCTCTACCACTCCTCCTGAGGTTTTTTATGGAGTAAACTATAATATGGGTAGACTTAGTGTAGGTAGGCTAGTTAGTTTCTTTTTAGTTTTCCTTCCTATTCCTTATTTGTATATAAGCATGTATATGTTTGTTTATTTTTCTTGCTTTGATGTTGTGTGTTTACGTTTGTTACCTTATTCCTTGATTATAATAAGTCATCTTGGATAACCCTAAGCTTAAATTTTTAGTTTTCTTAAAATTACCAAATCCAAGAAAGTGGGTATGAACCTAATATATGTGCTAACTATGGATCTAAAATGTGAACCTAATGTTGTGATTTGAAGAAATTGGTAAAGACTGATGAATACGTTAACTATGTTTATGAGAACTTGAACATTGTCTTGACCTAAATTTGGTTGTAAGAATATTTTCACTTGTATGATGAAAGTTTAATTTGTTGAGGCATAGTCATGATTGCACTTAAAAAACATCCTTGCCTAGGACAATGGTTGCAACCATAGGTGACTTTATGAGGATCATACACTTGACTAAATCCTTAAACCTGGATACCTTGGTTCCCAACCTTTCTCAAAGCATAAAATTTATAAAAATACAAAAAAATGAAAATGCAATGCAAAATTAAAAGCTTTTCAAGCATAGGTGATTCGGGTAACCTCCACCAAGGCTATGGATGCCTAGCTGGTAGTGGAGCAAGGCCATAAGGGGAGCCAAAGGCATCTCTATTGGGAATATGGATGCCTAGATATAAATAGAGAAATACCCAAGCCTTCCATGAACTAGAATAATGGTTATTAATGAATATCTAAGCATGTTCCAAGTTAGAGTTAATGATTAAGGACATGAAACTGAGAAGTTATCCCCTGAATCCCATGGAAAATAGTAAGTGGAATCAAAGCACACACATAGTGATTTAATAGTTTTAGGAATATTAGTGTATTATTCTTAATTTAATTAAGGGTTTAGAGTAATAAAATTATTAAATAAATATGCAATAATTAAGTTACTAATTTGTATAATTTGACTATAATTTGAATCTTTCTAAAAATAGTAATAAGGGAGAGAAAATAAGACTTTGCTAGAAACTAACTGAGATGGCTATTATAGGGTCTGGAATTTACTATACAGGACTAGGACATTATCACAAATTAGGATTTGGCCTTAATTTATTGATTAGATAGGAGCATCAAAATATGACACCGTAGGGTCTGGTTCTATAGTCCTCTTCTACCATTATTGTCTAAGAGACTTGAGCTTTCTAGGTTTTGTTTTCTATATCCATGTGAGCCTACCTATGAAATTTTGATTATTGGTTGTCTGTGGAACTCCATATAGATCTGATTTAATATTTAAACCCTAGACTCCATTATGCTTTGATAAAATTTGAGATAGAGGAAGGGAGTTAGTGTGTGTAATATGCATTTAACGTGTATCCACAACCCTTGTGTGAGCATGTTAACTACATACCAATACTCCAAAGAGGGATCAAGCGATATGTAGTTCTCCCACTTGATGTGCTTTATGCAATAATGTGTATGAAGATGCAATATGATAAATTAGATGTGCTTGAGGTGGCTAGGGACTAGTGTAAGGATTTGAATAAGCTTATAGTAATATTGGTTGGATGTATGCAGAGAATAAGGAATATTACTTGAGTAGTATTGCTTGTATTCTTGCTTTCTTTGTGATATTTGCCAACCCTTTCCAAATGAACTTTAAATGGGATTTTAGAGGGATATGTTGGTCATGGGTTGAATGTTCTCACATTAGGTTGATAAAAACAAGGATAAGAATCAAAAGGAACTAATTATTGGAGGTAAAAATGCACTTAGATAAGAGCACCAAAATTGGACACTAGAGGGCTTGGTGTTATAGTCCTAAGTTAACAAGACCTAGGGGAATGTATTTTTTATGGAAAGAGAAGTCTAGCTAAGGTGGGATTAGGTATGGAAGGATATTGATGATTGGGAATCAGTGAAAAGATACCTATGAGGGTCATGAAAGCAAGTAGGAGGGACCTATGGGTTGGGTGTATTGGCCACACCCAAGCTACCAATTTTCACATTTTATATGACTAAATTTGCCCCCCCCCCTTTATTATAGTGATGTATCAAAGTGAAATACTAGGATACAATAAAAATATAAAGTGTACTTGAACTTACCTACAAGGGTGAAGATCATGAAGTTATGTGATGCTAGGTGTGCATAGAGAAAGCACATTGTAAAGTGTAAATATACAAAAGAAAACAAAGAGTAGAATAGTTCTTACTAGATACACTATATCTAAAATAAGAATGTACAAAGCTAGGTAAGAGAGAGAGAGAGAGGAAGATAAAGGAATGAATAAACCTCACTAGATACACGAACTAATACAAAACCTATTATGATATTGAGTAATGTTAGATGATGTTGTACCAAGAGTAATATCACAAATAGAGCTAAGTTCTCATTTCCCCAAAAGTGGCTCAAGAATGCAAAGACTAGACCTTTGGCTTCATTATTTCCCACTAAGTGAAGATATGTGATCATGCATGTGATAATCAATGTTTGGACTATGTGTCTAATCCATCTAAATAAGTGGCTCAAGAATACAAACGCTAACTAGTCCTTTGGCTCCATAATTTCCCCATGAAGTGAAGTTATGAACTGATACCAGTATTAAATGTGTGTTATATGATATGGATCTTAAATCCCATGAATGATCTATAATCTAACAATGTGGCATGGATAGTTGAATGTGTGCTGGAAACTAGGCCACTATTGACCAACTTGGAAAAGGTGGAGATTAGGCTTGTATGAAATCCACTTCAAAACTAGGCTATAGGCTTATGTGAAATCCACTCAGGAATGTGGAGGTTAGGATTTTATGAAATCCACTCCAAAATAATGACAACCACTTGTAGATGGAATAAATCATGCAAATACTGAGAATGCCTAGGTAATATACTAAACTAAGAAAAATAATAAAACAAATGTGCAATGTACATTACCCCTAATCACTAGTGTCTGAAACATGGATTCTGATTTAGAAGTTATAACAACTACCTTATCTAAAATTGGAAGTAAGAACCATCATACCACACATGATGCCCCCTATATCTAGGTTCTTTGATTAAAAGTGTATTAAAAACTATTGATTCTAAACTGGTCTAACTTTGCAAAACTATAGTTGAACCTACTTTTTTTCCTGCTTCTAAAAAGTCTAGTTTTTTTGTTATTTGAAAAATAATTCTAAAAATGGACACTAGAGGGCATGGTGATATAATCCCATCTTGGAACTATTGTCCTATGCTAAATATGATGATTGTTCTAAAACTGTGACTGCCTACTTGCTCTATTCTACCTAGTTAGATGTTTGGTTGTTGTTTTAGGTGTTTTGAAAACTATTTTTTTTGACTATTAGGAGCTCTGATCTTTGTGACAAAACACCTATTTGTTTCCCCCTCTTCAAAGGGTAGGAATGAATACCTTGTAATAACTTCCCCCAGAATAAATAGCCTTACAAGTGTGTTATGATTCAAAGATACATGCTATAACAATGATAATCAATAAGATATCTCAAGATATAGCATGGTTTGTAATGAGAGATTATTAGATCAATAGAGGGATTCCTAGATAGATATAACAATGTAATAGCATGTGTAATGTACTTAATTAAAATTAAAAGTTTGGTTAGTTTTTAGTTATTAGTTTTTATGGAGGGATGAAACATGATGTCCACCATGGCATCTAAAAAAGCAAGATAATGCATGCTGTAGATCATGGAATTGTAAGCAATTGAAAATCAAACAAGCACAAGAATACAAGGCAAGAACCAAGAAACATACAAGAGTGGCCAAGGGGCCAAGCAAACAAGGGATATGGACACATGTCACTCAAACTAGAAGGCAAGCATATAAGGCATGTTCAAATGCCACATACACATATAATTGAAACAAACAAGGTTGATGTGAAATCCACAATTGTAGAGAAGAGTACAGGAAAAGGACATTGGCAAATGTCCTAAGGCACACATAAGAATAGAAGAAAAAGACAATGGAAAATGTCCTAAGGCACATACAAGAGACATAATAGGAATTGAGAAAATCACATATAACCACACAAAGTAATAAAGGAAAGCATATAATATACTAAAAATACAATCTCATCTAACTAATCAAAGCAAGAAGTGAAAGTATGCCAGACATATAATACAAGACTATGTATAGACTAAGAAATACATAAGTGTTATAAACTCATGAGTATCAATAAAGTAATATGTGTAAGCCAATAATTAATGTACATCAACATGATAAATAGAGTGTGTGTTATAGGAATGACATAACCTAGATGGTGTAGTTATGTAGAAGCTTCCCCCAGTGGGTATGTATATCAATGTGTGTCTCGAATGTAGAAGTAGGATTCTCCCTCAATGGGTAAAGTGAAGCAATCAAGGATTTGGATATCAATACACACACTCAAAGTAGATCAAGTGAAGCATGGTAATGTAGATAAATTGACAAATAATAACATAAAATTTCAAATGTAAGTATAACATAGTAGTAGAAATGTAAATCATGGATAATGCATACAATTAAAATGTTTTTTTGTTTTTAAATTATTTAAATGCTTTTATACTTTGAAATTTTGTATTGTTTTTGTATTTTTGATATTATTTGAATGTTTTTAGATTTAGCTAATAAATCATTGACATAATACTTGATGGTGTGGTGAATTAAGTCATGAAATATATACATCATGGTATGATGATATGCTGCTCTAACATTTTTTAATCCAAAAGGCATGATAATGTAACAAAATATGACCCAAGGTGTTGTAACAGATGTTTTCTCTTGATCTTCTTTAGCTTTTTTGATTTGGTTTTATCCTAAAAATCCATCCATAAATGATAACATTTCATATTTGGCTATGGAATCTATGATCATGTCAATGTTAGGTAAAGGAAAATCATCTTTTGGACATGCTTTATTTAAATCTCGAGAATCAAAACAACACTGAATTTTTTCATCAAACTTTACCAAAGGGACTATATTAGAAACCCATTCAGGGTGTGTTACTGGTCTAATGAATCCAACATCTAAGAGGTGTTGGATCTCATCTTTGACTAAGAGAGCCACTTTAGGATGAATTTTGTGAATTTTTTGTTTAACTGGTTTAACATATGGGTATAAAGGAATTTGATGAACTGTTATAGATGTATCAATTTTAGGCATATCTAAGTAAGACCAAGCAAAGAGTTATATAAAAGATGTTAAAGTTTGATGAATATTTATATCCTCTTCATTTTGTAGGGTAGTGACTAATAAGATAATGTGGGGATCTTGATCAGTTCAAAAATTAAAATTATTGTTTATTCATTAAGCAATGTGGAATGATCTAGTGTGTATGGGGTTGTAGGAATAATATCATATTAATAAATTGGTATGTCTAGGGGAAAATCTAGATTTTCTCTGAAGTATGCATCGGCATTTATGTGATGAGGAAATCTATTTTTATGATAGCAAGATGGGAATTCCTCATATGCTTTGATAAATTGTAAGAGGGATTTATCGTTAGAGAATTCATCTAATGTGTACATATCTAGTGAAATTGAAGCATCAATAAGATCGAGATAGATCAATGATAATGTTGAAGTATGATTACGATGTGGTCTACCGATGTAATGGGTGGAAAAAACTTTATATTCTTTGAAGCTACAGAAGAAGGTTTTTCATGAAGAAGGATAAGTTGATATCTTAGTCCTTGCCTTCCATGTGTGGATGCCTCGATAGGATTGATGATTCCCTGTTCATGATTTACAAGACCTTCACCATGATATCCTATCTTATTAAGACATTTAAGTGCAAAAGGGGAAGTAAACTAATGATTTGGTGTTGGTGCTATTATAGAACTTGAAATTGTCTAATGTGTTGCATAGTCCAAGGGTGCATTATAAGTAGTGGGTTGTTTAGGTATATTACCAAGATTAATGTGTGGAATATGATTTTGTGGATATTTGGTAACTTCATAATATTTAAAGGGTTCACTATCTATTGGGCATGTGTAAATGTAGCCTTTGTGACTAAATTTTAGATAAGCATGGAGTGTAGAAGGGACTACATGCATATCATGAATCCAAGACTGACCAAGTAAAAAATTATAATTGAGGTCATTTGGCATGACTTGAAAAGTAGTTGTCAATGTCTTAGGCCCTAAGGTAAGACTGAGTGTTATTTGACCCATGAATTTTTATGGGATGTTGTCAAAGCCTCTGAATGTTGAAATGGTCTAGATCTTGAGGTTGTATATTAAGATGTTTAAGAAAAGAAATGTTGCAAATGTTGAGTCTTAAACCGTTATCAACTAACACTCTTTTTATCCCCACATCATTAATTTTTAATTAAATACATAGAGGTAGATGTTGTTCAATGATGTGTCATGGGGGTAAATCCTCTATCTCAAATGAAATATGCTCTTCAGTCCATTGTATTGTGTTGAGCATAGAGGCAACATAAGTTGGTTCAGTGGAAATATAAATTATAGTATTGTGAAGGGTTACACATAATACATATTTGTAAGCATTCAATCATTGAAGGAGCTTGATAACTAAAATTGTATCAAACGGAGTGCTAACTTGACTTATAAATATATAGCTATGGGTGTAATCAACCTACCTTTCTTCATAAACTTGGGTGATAACATGTACTACATGGTCTAATATAGGCATAGAGCTAATAGTAGGTGTGGGATAAGAGTTAGATATACCAAGTGTGAAGGGAGGAGGGATAAATATGCCTACTAGTGTTTACTTGTGTCTATTAGTGATAGGGAAATACTCAAAGGTAGCTAATGAGTTATATGCATCTAGGTAGAAATAATGAATGTGAAATGAAATATATGAAATTGAAGTTATAAGTTGTATAACAATATGTTTATAAAGAGAATTCCACATGAGAGATAACAAGTTTGGGATAGAAAGCATGAATTTGTGCATGAATGCATAAGAAACTTTAACATGTGCTATGACATTTTTAATGTGTTTAGCATGATAAAATTGAAAAAAATTCCATATGAGAGATAGAAAGCAAGAGATAGAAGGCATTAATTTGTGCATAAATGCATAAGAAACTTTGACATGTGCTATGACATTTCTAATGTGTTTAGCATGATAAACTTGAAAATTTTCCCATATGAGAGATAGAAAGCAAGAGATGAAACCTTGTATTAAAGACAAGTAAAATTTGCTTTGAAGGAGAGGTATCTTACTATGTTTAATAATGAATTTCTTAATATCATCCCATATTATGAAAAATAGACATGAAAATAAAATAATAAAGCTTTGTATTAGCATATGGTAGACTTCATCATTCATGTACATGATAAGACCAAGTATGGTCTCTTTATTATTTGCTAAAAATATAATAAATAGTTGAAAATAAGTGAAATCCATTTTTGAAATATGATTTTAGATGTAAGTTAATACCTCAAGAAGAAACTATGAACTAGTACATGAAACTAGGGTTTGGAATGAAAATATTTTGAAATTACTAAGGAATTTTAAATTTTGATGTAAATTTTTGATTTAAATATGCAAGTAAAAAATAAGATAAATATTATAAAATTCTTGATTTGAAAGGACCTAGTGTATGCAACTAGGGTTTTATAGAAAATATATTTTTTTAAATTACTATAAAATTTTAAAATTTAAGGGGAATATTTTATTTAAATATGCTAGTAAAAAATCAGATAAATATAAGAAATATCAATAGAAAATTTACCCTAGGGTTTCTAGGGTTTTTATGTGAAATGAATTAAGTCAGGTTCACCAAATGATTTAAATCTTTTAGGAATATTGGTGCATTATTCCTAATTTAGTTAAGGGTTTGGAGTAATAAAATCAATAAATAAATATGCATTAATTAAGCTACTGATTTGTATAATTTAACTACAATTTGAACCTTTCTAAAAATAGTAATAAGGGAGAGAAAATAAGACTTAGATAGAATTTGACTAAGAGAGATATTACATGGTCTAGAATTCACTGTGCAGGACTAGGACATTGTCACAAATTAGGATCTAGCCTTTGTTTATTGATTAGATAGGAGCGTTGAAATAAGACACTCTAGGGTCTGACATTAAAGTATTATTTTGTTATTGTTGTCTAGGAGACCTGAGCTTTCTGGGTTTTGTTTTTTGTGTTTATGTGAGAATCTCTATGAAATTTCAACTATTTTATGTCTATAAAACTACCTATAGAGATGATTTAATCTTCAAACCCTATACTCCATTGTGATTTGATAAACTTTAAGAAAGAGAGGGGGTTAGTGTTTGTAAGATGCACTGAACATGTATCCACACCCCTTATGTGGGCACACTTCCTACATACAAATACTCCAAAGAGGGATCAAGCCATATGTAATTCTCCCACTTGATGTGCTTTGTGCAATAGTGTGTATGAAGATGTAAAATGCTAAACTAGATGTGCCTGAGGTAGGTAGGGACTGGTGTAAAGATTTGAATAAGCTTGTAGTAGTATTGGATGGATGTATATAGAGAATAGGTAAGATTTTTTGAGTAGTCTTACTTGTATTCTTGCTTTCTTTGTGATATTTACCAACCCTTTCCAAATGAACTTTGAATGGGATTTTATAGCGATATATTGGTCATGGGTTGAATGTTCTTGCATTAGGCTGACAAGAAGAAGGATAAAAACTAGAAAGAAATAACAATTGGAGGTAAAAATACACTTGGATAAGAGCATCAAAAGCAAACACTAGAGTTCCTAATGTTATAGTCCAAGTTGGGAACTATAGTCCTAAATTAATGGGATCTAGGGGGATAGATTTATCATGGAAAGATCAGTCTAGTTGAGCTAGGATTAGGTTTAGAAGGCTTGGATGATTGTGAATTAGTAAAAAGATGCCTATGAGGGTCATGAAAGCAACTAAGAGGGATCTATGGGTTGGGTGTCATTAACCACATTAAAGCTACCAATTTCCACATTTTATATGACTACACACAACATGGTTGTGGCTTAATATTTGATCCCAATTCTACAAGTGCAAGGTTTGTTTCAACCATAAAATGATTTAGATAATGGCATGGATCAAAAGGAGTGGATGGCGTAGTTGTTTGTCTAAACTAGAGTATCTAGGTTCTAACATATTTCTATGTTTCCCCTTGAAGTCACCATTTTTTGAGGTCAACATACCCCCATTTTTTAAAATTGAGACCCTTGAGATGTTTTAAAGCTTAACCCTAAAAGCATGGCCTATTTTTTATCATTATTAGAATTTGAAGATCATCCACTTTAATAAAATTATCTCATTGGGTTATGTTTTTCTTTTAAGCTTGCCTAAATAGTGCTAATGATTGGTCTTCATGTATTTAAGTTATAGGTTTCATGGAGTCCTTACGAGAAGATTCATGATCTAAAGCCCTGGCATAAACCTTTGAGTCAATTTAAAATTTGAATTTGGTGGGAATATTTTAAACTTATTTTGGAATTAATAAATATTTTTATGTTAAGGCTTGGTCATGTTTTTAACACAACCAAACCTTAACCTAAAAATATGCCTTAGTCCCCTTTATTTTTCCCCTTATGCTTCCTATATTTCTAATCATGGTCTAATTTTATGTTGGTATGGTCCCTTTTGTTTTCTAGCATGGTTCCCTTTATTATTTCCTACTTAACCTAAAGCTTTAATGTTAAGGCCCCATTTGTATTTATTAATACAAACAAAACCTTAGTCTAAAATGCCTTATCCTATGTTTTATTTCATCCTAGCTCTGACTTAAGTACCTTACATCTTGAAGGATCCAAAGATCTATGCTTCTTCACTACCTTTCAATCAAATGATGTGAAGAAATCTTGACATAACTAAGCACTTCATCCTATGGACCAATCATGTTCAATTACTTAGATCATGATCAAAGCTTCTCACTTCATCATGGACTAAATATTGAATAGAGAAAATATATCATTAAAAATTCAAAATCCTAAGAGCTCTATGGAGTTTTCACATGACACTCCCACATTCAAAGATTAAAAACAAAGGGTCTCACATGATATAAAGGATGAATCATGGAGCAAGTTCTTGAATCACAATTATATGGCTCTTACTTCATCATGATTGTCAATTTGATAGAGTGAATTGAGTCTAAGATTCTAGAAACCCCATAGAGGTGCCAAATAACACTCTCAAATTGGGTCGTAGGAGTTTAAAGAGCTTAAATTTGATGTTTGTGTGACTATCATTTGACATCTGTGAGGACGTATTTGATATCCATGTGACTGTCAACTTTAATCCCCTCAAAACTAAGAACTTATCAAGTCTAATTTTTACATTCACATGGTCATCATTTAATGTCTGCAAGAATGTATTTGACATCTATGAAACCATCAAATTTAAGCTAATGGATTAATTTTTCTCAAGACTAAGATAGACTCCAAAATGTTATTTAAAAAGCTCATGAATTTCCTTGTAGATCAATGGAAGCCCTCAAAGGATGTTTAAATGATGTCTGAATTGTAAATAATGAAATGGTTTCATAGTCTAAATATATGAAGAAAGGAATTTAGTCTAAGTCTATATATTAAGTTCCCCATTGCATTTGTTCAAATGACATGAACCTTAGGCTAAAGACTTATACTAAGTTTTATTTTAAAAGGGTATTTTTGACATAAAATTTGGCCCAAATGCTTTTAATTGAAGATCTTATTGTGTTTATTAATACAATAAAGCTCTATGTCAAAATCTAGCATTGGGTCCTTATATATCAATTTGAACCCTTTGGGTATATTCTAAGAGTTTAACATAAGTATTCTATCCCAAAGGATGCATTGTGTTTATTGAACACAATGTAAAATTTGGGTTAAAATATTTAACCATGGTCCCCTTTGTATGAATCTTGAAAGACTTAGGCATAAACACTTTAGCCTAAATTTTATTTCATATTTGATAAACATGAAATAAACCTTAGCCTAAGATTTTTAAACCTAATTCCCTACCTTAATAATGTACTAACTTAAATCCTATGTATCTTTAGAGATCCTACAGCGCATGCTTCATCATGAAAGGATGATCTAATGGTGCGAAGATGTTGATGAATTTTCAACAAATCTCCAAGAGCCCATGGGCTTGATGTCTGGTCAATGCACATACAATATGTGACTAACAAAGGTATCAGAGCTTAGAAGGCCCACAAAGGTACCAAGCAACACAAACATGGGGCTCCATACCAAAAGGACTAATGATAGATTAGGGCCTAGATCATAATCAATAGATTGTGATGATCTAAGGATCTTGATCCAATGATGCAAAATGAAAGGAAATTTTTAAATGTCAATAACTAGTGCTTCAAAAGAATTTATGAAAAATGTCACAAAAGATTCTAGAATGATACCACATAAGTGTCACACAAGCAAAAGATGATAAAAGAAGAGATCTTATGTGTCTAAGAAGAAAATGTATAAAGGAAAAGGTCTAAATCAAATTTGAAGTATGTATGAGCCAAACTCCAAATGATCTACCATCATTAAAGATATGAAGCCCTAAAATTGCATAAAAAACCCTAAGTAAACTCGAATTGATTATAGTGAATTAAGAATAAGTTCAACTATGTATTGATCATGAAAGAGCTAACCAAAAATTAATTAAAATCCAATTGAGAATAATATGCAAACACAAAAGGCATGGAAACTTGGAGGCAATAGTTAAGAGATGAGATAAATTTATACCTATCCATAGATAGTGAAAGAAGGGCTTTCAAGGATATTGAAATGGACACTATGGCTTTAAACAATGGCAACAAAAACTAGTTTGAGCTCTTCTGGTCCATAGAAAAGATGAAACCCATTACCAAGTATGAGTAGAATATTATCACTATTAGAAAGAGGTACTATGACATGGTTGTACTTTAAATGGTTAGCCTCCACCATGCTACTGCCAAACTAGAATTACTCCATTGCATTGATGTCTTTGCTCTAATTTTTATTGATTATAGAATTGATAATGATTGTATTATCCATTAGGGAAGCTCTAGGAGAGTCATTTACATTTACCCATTTGCCTTTGAGAGATACTATAAGATCCCAAAACCCCATGTGGATTTTCCCACAATAAAGGAATGGACAAGCAAGAATGACCTAGATACCATCCTCAGGCGATGGTTGTTGTAAGAGAGCCATGTATTCTAAGAATTTGAGGGAAGGATCCCAATTGTTTAGTTTAGAGAAGGAATTAGGGTAATAATGACCTTATTAAATATAATATCTAGAGCCCATGCAACCACATATGTTAATAAAATCTAGGTGTCTTATGTCTACTTTATGGTAGAAAAAGATCTCATTCCTCTAATTGAGGATATGATTAGCATCCACCTAGGCAAAAAAATCACTACCATTAAGAGGAAGACAAGAAAATAGTTTTTTATGATGTCTTATCTACTAGATGCCCTGCTAGCTTCGACCAAGGTCCTCAACATAAAAAACTAGTCTCGTAAGGGTATAACTAATATCTCCCACCACTACTCAAAGTTTCACATATTTAAGTATAAACACCAAATGTAATTCATCTATGAATGTGTCTATCCTAATTTGGTAGAACCCATTATAGGGTTTCCCATGCCTAGGGTTAGCCCTTTGATTAAAAAATATGTGGAGATGATGGGAGATATTTGGTTTTACCTGGATTGCACTATAATCATAATTGAGGGAATTATAACCCAACCTTATAGGTTACCCATTTATATTCCTAACAAGATGAAAAAATAAGAAATTGCATCCCAAATCCTTAATGGTGTTGATAGAGTCTGCAAGGAGAAAATGAAGGGCCTTATCCACCCCTTTCCTTTGATAATTAGAATAACAATTTTAGAGGATTGGAAGCAGGTGGACACCATGGCCATGTACATAGAGTCTTTTGTGTTTCAATTAGATGAACTCAGGCATTGAGATCCCAAGAATGTAGTGGACCCACATCTAAATAATAAATAGTTGCCCAAGATAGTCTATGAGCATTAGCTAGGTCCTTATGACACCCTCCACATTAAGGCCCATAATTTTGTAGAAGTACTAGCTAGATTCTAAAAAACCAATCTCAAGCTTGTCCACAGATTGACCAGTGATGACAAATCACAAGGGGAGATATGAAAAATGCATCCTTTGGAGTATAATTTGTTGTCTAGACCTTCTAGGACACCTCAATAGTAATCATAGATGGAAGTACCATAACCTTCAGTAAAAATTGTAAAAAATACTGATAAGGATAAGTTGGAGGAGAGACCTAGTGAGGGACCTTAATCCTTAACTCTCCCTCAAAGACCAACTTACCCTATTCAACAGTTGGAAATGTTTACCCTTGAACCTAATGAAATAATGGAGGATGCCCTTAAGGTGCTTGCTAAATCATAAGGTTTTGAGGAAGAAAAATAATAAGATAAAGAACAACAATCTCAAGTAGAAGAGGTTGAGAAAAAAGATAAAGGGAAGGAAGTTACCTTGGAGCTAGCTATAGTGGTACAATCAAGGAAGAGGAAATTAGAATTGACAATTATCCCTATTGGGCAAAAGAGGCTAAAGTTGACTCTCATTCATCCCACAAGTGGGATTAACTTGTTTAGTGAGGATTTTCACATTCATAGACCAATCATCCCTGATTGGTTTGTCTATGGGAAGCTGGAAAATATCCCTTACTTATCCCATTCATGGGCTCTAACCCAATCCATCATTGTTGATGTGCATGAAGAAATCAAGCCATGGATAAGGGATTTTATGAAATAACAAGAGGAAAGAAGAATAGTGACCAATATAGGGTTAAATGGAAAGAAAATGGATGCTCTAGGAGCATCAAGAAATACAAGGGTAGAGGTCCTAAAACCTTTAAAATATACTGAGTCATCTACAACTATGTAGTTCAATCTAGAGACAATTGGATTGGAGAGAGTCATAATAAGAAAAGCCATGGTAGGAATCGGGAATTCACATTCTAGAAGGTGAAACCCTTTATGGGCTTAACCCTAGTTTGAGGGTAGTAACATGGTGAACTACCCATGTATGAAGAGGATATTGAAATCCTATCTGAGACTCACTTAGCTCAAATCAAAGTTGGTATTAGAGGAATGAAAAAAAGATTCACAATTTGGAGAAAGAAAAGGAGAACTTAGAGACCCAGGCCATTTTATAAGTGCTTGAAGCTATAATAGATAGTTTGAAGCATCCTTCTTTGATATGTATGAGTCCTTAAATCAATAAAGTTGAGATAAGATGCATTGAGCCAATAAAGTGAGGTGAATAAAGGACTGGTAATAAAGTGGTAGGATGTAGAGGCTAAAATAAGATATATTATTAGCATACTGATTAGGAATAAGATTCCTAAGTTCAAAACCATTAGCCTAACCCACCTAAATGCTATACTAGGGATAATGCTAGATAAGATCTAGAGCTTAAATACTTGGTCCTTAGGCTTGGATAGGATTTTAAAGGATGATAAAGAGCTGATTGCCAAAATTAGGTAGCTCCTTGGCAGCATCTTGGCAAATCCTACAAAGACTACAGCCTTGGGAATCATTGATGATGTAGATTATAAGCATAGGATAACTCTAGTGATGCAGGAAGTAAAGGATAAATTCTAGTGTCAATCACGAAGTGATAATGGCAAAAATTTGGGCATGATCTTCATAGCCGAGAAAAAGATTATAGAAGCTAGGAGCATCAAAGAAGCTATGGCTAGGGATGATATGGACTTTGATGACTTAGCTGATAAGGAATATATCTATTTCCTCAAGCTTATTATGGATTTTAAATTGGTCAAAGAAAAACATCAAAGAGTAATGGAGCTTCTATAGGAGAAATAGGGAAGTCCCTCGGCAATGGGACCACCAGTTAGTTAATATTATTTTTTATAAAAACATTGTAATATTTAATATAGGAATATTATTTTGTAAAGGCATATGCTAGTCTGTTAGCATATTCACCTCTAGGCCAGTCTAGTTTTGAAAAATAAATGTATTCTAGAACTTTTAAAGGAAGGATAGTTGTCCTTATCTTCTATACATTTTGTATCTTGTAATTGACTAGTATATTGCTTGTCTTTCTATAAAAGGCATATATTACCATCTTGTAAAGAGGGAGATTTTTGAGCAAAATTGTATACTTAGAGTAATTAATACAATCAAGGAATTCTACAAAGATTGTCCAAATTTGATGTGTCAATTGTTAATATAGATTTCTCTTAATTGTTAGTTTTGAAGCTTGAATTTAAATAGTTTCTTTAAATTCTAGATTTGCATTTGTGATATAGGGTTTCTAATTTGTGTCTCTACTAAATTGGTTGAAGGATTTTGAATTTTATTCATTTCATTTATTTTGTATTTAGATGTGCTTATGTTATTTGATTTTGGTAATAAATCTTTAAAGAAAAAGCTAGTTATTACTTGTATAATTCCATATTATCCTTAGAAATTTGCCTGGTGTGTGGTGAGATCTGAGCTTTTGCTATTTTGCTTCATATACTAGTTAAATATAGGTATAGTTATAATTGGAAATTTGTCATGATATTTAAGTCAAGGATCAACAATCACTTTTTTTCTTTCTACCTTACCCTTCCCTTTTGCTTCTTTTTAACCAGATCACTATAGCTTAAGTTTCATTATAAATATTCATTTAGATTAATCTATAGTTTAATTTTTGATAATAATTGGGCCATGATGGCTCCCCACCATCAATTTTTATAAATTTTGTGGAATATATAAACATTTCTCTACTATTATTTCACCATAGGTAACATTCAGTTTCTAGAACTTGCTACTCATGCTTTGAATTCCTAGAATTCTAAAATGAGAAGTGTTATTTGAAAACTAATAACCATTGTGATACATTTAAAGGCATCAACATGAGAGTGTTTTGTTGGTTCTAGAAGGAGGGCCAAACTTTGTGAATTAGTTGGATCTTTACTTATGTTAGTCTATTTTGATCTATGATGGATGCTATCTTTGTGATTTTGAAAAATTATTTGCTTAAAAGTGTAAAGATCATTGATTTTTGCAGTCTTTGACCCATCTTTGTGTTTCCTTTGACAAAGATCATAGTTTCTTGAGGTTTGATGTTTGGCTTTGGTAAATTTAGCTTAAACTTTGAAAATCCATAGTAATTAAGGCTAGGATGACTTGTTTTGACCAAAGGTTGGCATATATTTTATAGATCTAAGTTTATTCAAGCTTAGAATTATAAAAATAGATCATTTTTACATAATTGGACACATATTTGAACTCTTTTAGTCAAAGGTTTACGTCCTTTTCTATTATTTATGCAATCTTTACAAATGAGCTTAATGTGCAGGTTTAATCCTTGTTCTTTATAATGATTAACTTGATACATTATATTTCAAACATGATCTTCAATCTTCAAGATAGAATTTCTAAGGATTCAAACCATATCACACTCAAAGACAAGGGAAACTTTGCTTGAACTTGAGGTTCATAAAAGATCTAGGTGTGACAAAGGTATATGCAGGAGATCCAAATCTTTGCCAACTTCACCTCTTCAAGGTACGTTTTCCTTCAAACTTTTTCCAGGTATGGATTGGTTGGGATACTCTTCAATAAATGTGCTAGGTGTGGTACATGATATCCCATGTAACCTTAAAAAGTATTTTCCTACATTTAGTCCAATTGGTATTATTACTACTAACTAGCATATCAAGTCTTTTAAAGCTACTTTAGGACTGCTAAATGTTGTGCATGAAGATGTATCATGTAGGTTGTTCCCCTTTAATTTTAAGGATATTGATTATGAATGATTTTTGAATTTGCTTGACAATTATATTACTAGTTGGGATGGTTTTACTAATGTTTTCATAATTTAGTTTGGTAAAATTGTCAGTCCATGTGTCATATACCATTAATTCACCACCATTATAAGGAATGCAAGCAAGCCCATAAGGTCCTATAATGCCAAGTTTCATAAAATGAATAGTAAGACCACAAAACCTTATAAACTTGATGATGTTTTAGCAATAAAAATGTATGAGGATGTAGTAGATCCCATGAACTCTATATTTTTAAAAATATCTATTCCATCTATAACTTCATTAGTTAGGGCTTATTTTGAATTAGTGATCATCAATGATCAAATGTATCCCCAAGGATAAATGATCTATTTTGTTCCAAACATCAACCCACATATGCCAATTTTGAACAACGTCCCCAACAACAACTAGAATATCCCATGAACTAGCTCCTAAATCTAAATCAATTGTCCTTGAGTCATGATACTCCCAATCATAACTTAGGATTCTTGAGTCATCCTATTAATGGATTGAATGTAAATGATCAAAGAGATTTAGTACCAACTATTGGTACTAAAAATAACTAGGTGCATAATTTTAAAACTCCCAAGATCGAGAATGAGTCTATCTTGAAAATGGTCCAAAAATTAAGAACTATTTATATTTAGTTACAAAAATAAGTTGGCAACATTGTTGAAAGCTCTAGTATGAAATTCTCATTTCAAAGGTTTAATAGGCCAAAAAATAGGTTTCAAAATGATAGTTTCCATAATAACAAGGCTAATGAGCCATCTTATAGCAATAAGACTATGGACATTAATCTTACTGATATTACTTTTCCTGATTATTATAGAGTGCATTATACAACCAAGCATGGTGAAATTGTTTGAATTAAATCTTGCAAGGCTTTTCAAGAATAATTAGGCACATTTGAAGTAGTCCCTAACAAGGATAATTATGCAAGTACCTCTAGATCCAAATCATCTGATCAAGCCTTTATGGTGGAGACCTTTGATTTCTATTTTCAAGAGGAGAATGAACCTGATGAGATACCATGGAGATCCAAGCCTTCCAATAATTCTTGAAGAAGACTTATCCCTTAAGGAATAGAGAGTAGAGGCAACCCTTGACTACCTCAATGCCTCCAAATCACTATAGAACTCCTCCAGACAGTTCTTCAAGCAATAGTCTAGAGCTACCTAAAGGGATTACCTCTAAGCCTAACATTGATATTACTAGTTCTTCTAACAAAACTATATATAATATTGTTGAGGATATGAAAAAAGATAAAATATAACATAACTTTGCATGAACTAATGTAGATTATAGAACAAAGGGACTTATTGCTAGAATCATTGTCAAAGGAGTCTAATAAGCCACTCAAGACCGACCATGCTAATGTGACTATATACAAAGTTAAGGTAGAATATCCTCCTTTCTTAATCACTGTTAGGATGTATGGTAAGAATTTGCAAAAATTATTATTAGATTCTAGATCATCTACCAATATCATGCTATTAGGTATTTACAAGTAATTTGGCTTGACTTCTATTAAGTCTAATAGATTTGTAACTTAGTTAGACAAATCTAGAGTCAAGGTAATTTGGGAAATTTTAAATGTTCATATTTAATTGGCCTCTAGTCCTAGAGTGTGATAATTTATTGATATTCATGTTGTTGATATTCATGATGTTTATGGGATATTTTAAAGTAGGGAATTGACCAAGGATTTAAATGGTTACATGTCCACAAATTACTCACATTTATGGCTACCTTGGAAAGGAGAACTAAATTAGATTAGGGTTAAAAGAGAGCCAAGGATAAAACACATGATAACTAAGTATAATGCCATCAATGCAAGGGTTAACATAATTGACCTAGACTTAGGGGTTTTCACCCTAGAGACTACTAAGATATGTGATTATAAAATTACTCATGTTGTTCCTAGACTATGGAAGTTATATTTTTGATAGTGCTAGGTGTATGGCTAAATTTGGAGTTGGTGTTATCATAACTGATCCTACAATTCCCTTATATGAAAATTTTTGTTGAATATGAGGCCCTTATCCTAGGTTTGAAATTTTATATAAAGAATAAAGTAAAAAACTACTAGTCTATGGGGATTCAAAACTAGTAGTCAATCAAGTGAGAAGAAAATATCAATGCAAGCTCTGATACCTTAAGAGGTATAAGTTCCAGGTCTAGGATCTGATTGAGTCCTTTGATGCTTTTATAATTATCTCCATCTAAAGAGAAAAGAACCAAGCTACTAATGAGTTGGCATCTACCATAGCCAATCTCATGCCTAACCAAAACTCCCCTAATTTTAGCATTGAGTTGATACACTACCCTTCAGTGCCTGATAATATAAATCATTTTCAAGTCTTCAGTGATGATTAATATATATTAGATTTCATGAACAATTTTGGAGCATTTGATGATCAGATTGTTGATGAGACTGATGAAAACACACTTAAAAAAGACAAATTTGATGGTAAGGTCATTCAATTGAATGACACTAAAATTCCCAAAGGCATGATTGCCTTAGAGAGGCTATTTGATCAAGACATACTGGTTGAGGTTTCTAAAATTCCCAAGATAAGTGGGAAGGATTATAATGCAATGTATTTTGGCCCCCAAGATCAACCCCATTTGGTTATCATGGAAAAAGCTTGCACCAAAATGGAGAACAAGAAGTCCAAAGAGATGTTAACTAGGTATAAGGATGTCATAGCATGGTCTTATGATGACTTGAATATCTTTGAACCAAGAGTCATAACCCATAGTATACCCCTTAAAGAAATTTGTAATCCCTTTAGACAAAATCAAAGACCTGTGAACCCTATCCTAGAACTAATGATCTTTAAAGAGGTCAAGAGATTACTAGATGCTAGAATTATGTTTCCCATTAGGCATTCTACTTGAGTGGCTAATTTGGTACCAATCAAGATTAAGAATGGTGAGATTAGGCTATGCATTGACTTTAGGAATTTAAATAAATCACATAAAAAGGATAACTATCCTCTTCCATCTCTTGAATAAGTCATTCAAGTTGTTTCAAGATTAGCTATGATATCTTTTCTTAATGGCTTTTTCAGGTTACAACCAGGGGTTGGTTGAGAGGGAAGACATGATGAAAATAACCTTCACAACCAAGTGGGGAACCTTTGCTTACAAAATAATGCCATTTAGGATAATAAACATAGGATCTACATTTCAAAGGGCCATGTACCATGCCTTCCAAGGTCTAATAGGTAAGTGTATCATTATATATATGGATGATCTAATAGTTTTTCTAAAAATAGGAAATATCACTTTATGCACTGACAACAAGTCTTTGAGAGATGTAGAAGTTATGTAATCTCATTAAACCCCAATAAAAGCATCTTTTGTGTTACTAAAGGCAAATTGTTGGGTCATGTCATAACCAAATATGGGATCTCTATAGATCCTGAAAGAGTAGAGGCCATATCTAGAATAGAGCTTCCAAATAGTAGAAAAGAGATAAAATCATTCTTTAGTAAGATAAATTTTGTAAGAAAGTTCATTTATGGATTTATAGAGATTATCAAGCCATTAAATGACATGCTGAAGAAGGATGCCAAGGTCACATGAAATGAGGAGTCTAGGAAGGCATTTAATGATATTAAAGAAGCCATTAGCCAATCTATAGTCCTAATAAGCCCTAAATTTTCAAAGGACTTTTATCTCTGTTCTTTTACATCTGACCATACTATGGCTATAGTTTTAACTCAAAACTTTTATGGATGTGATCACCCAATAGCTTTTATGAGTACTAACTTCAAAAACACTGAATTAAACTATTCATTGATTGGTAAAAAAACATATGATTTAGTTAATGTAGTAAAGAAATTTAGGCATTACATCCTTCGAAATAAGGTACATGTTATTATGCTATTCTACTTGATCCTACTACCAAACTTATGTTGAGCTAGAATGAGTTGGGATAACGTAGAGGTAAATGGATGTCATTTTTTTAGGAATGTGACATAGAAATGAAAATGGCAAAATTGGTAAGGTACCAAGGCTTGATCCAAATGATTGCTAATACCAGACCAAGGTTAAGTATTATGCAAGTGGATCAACAAAAATTTCAAGCTAGTGAGTGGTATGATTCCATCATTTATCTACTAATTAATGGTACCAATCTTGCATGACTGACATAGGAGCAAAAGATAGCTCTAAGGCTCAAGGCATCCTATTATTTGATCAAAGATGGAGTCTTATACATAAATAAATTTAAAGGATCCTACCTAAGGTGTGCCTTGAAAGAGGAAGCTACCCAAATTATGAGTGCCTTTCATGAGAAGTTGGCAATGGACACCCATTTGGGAAGACTACAACCCATAAGATCCTCAAAACTAGATACTATTGGCCAACTTTTTTCAAGGATGCCCACAAGCACGTAAGGGAATGTCACTCTTGCCAAATATTTAGAACTAAGGAGCCTAAGGTAAAAATGCCTTTACAACTAGTCATGATTGACAAACCATTTGCATAATGGGGGTTGGTCTTTGTGGGGATGATTAACCCTAATTCATCTGAAGGTCACAAAATCATCCTAACTACCACATATTAGTGCACAAAGTGGGCTAAAGTTATAGCCACTAAATAATGCAAGACAGATGAAGTGATCAATTTATTAGAAGAGAACATTTGTACTAGATTTGGAACTCCAATCTCTCTAGTGTGTGATAATGGTTCTACATTTACATCCATAGAGATGACTGAATGGGTGTATGATAATGGCATTTATTTTAAGTTTTCATCTAATCATTACCCCCAAGGAAATGGAGTCTCTAAATCTACCAATAAGAAATTGATGAAATCAATCAAAAAGTCTATTGTAGATAAGCCTAGGACTTGGCACAAGCTTCTCAAATATGCCTTATGGGTAGATAGGATCAGGATCAAATCAACCTTAAAAGCATCACTATTATTATTGGTGTATGGATAGGATCCAATCTTTCTTATAACTCTTAAGTTTCCCATGTAAAAATTCATGTAGGAATATCTAGAAGAGGGCCAAGAGCTTGTAAACTCAAGATTTCTAGATATCATTTAGATGGAAGATGAAAGGGAGAAAGCCTTTGCTGATTTTAGTAGACATAAAACCATAGTGAAGAGATGGTTTGATAAAAGTGAAATATCAAGGTATTTAGACAAGGGAACCTGGTTCTCCTTTGGGACAAAGCCTTTGAGCCTAAAGGCAAGCATGGAAAATTCACACCTTTATGGATTGGTCCATACCAGATTACATACACATTGGGAAACAACACCTTCAAGC
This sequence comes from Torreya grandis, assembly GCA_037957365.1. Taxonomy (NCBI): domain Eukaryota; kingdom Viridiplantae; phylum Streptophyta; class Pinopsida; order Cupressales; family Taxaceae; genus Torreya; species Torreya grandis. Next base: position 118,331 of record JARHVA010000854.1, on the reverse strand, counting down.
TCAAGGATCTACAAGGAGTAGAGTTCACATTGCCCACTAATGGGCAGTACCTCAAGCATTACTTCTCTACTGCTCCTCCTGAGGTCTTTATGGAGTAAACTGTAAGATAGATAGACTTAGTGTAAGTAGGTTAGTTAGTTTCTTTTTAATTCTCCTTCCTATCCCTTATTTGTATATAACCATCAATATGTTTTTTTTGTTTTTATTACTTTGTTGTTATGTTTTTGCTTTTGTTTCCTTATTCTTTGATTCCAATAAGTCCTTGTGGACAACCTTGAGCTCAAAGTTTCAATTTTCTTGAAATTCCCAAATCCAAAAAAGTGGGTATAAACCTAATATATGTGCTAACTATGGATCTGAAATGTGAGCCTAATGTTGTGATTTGAATAACTGGTAAAGACTAATGAATAATTTAACTATGTCTATGATAACTTGAACATTGTCTTGACATAAAATTGGTTGTAAGAAGATTTGCACTTGTAGGATGAGAGTTCAATTTTTTGAGGCATAGTTATGCTTGCACTTAACAAAAATCTTTTCATGAGATAATGGTTGTAACCATAGGTGATTTTCTGAGGATCAAAGACTTGAAATAATCCTTAAACCTAGCTACCTTGGTTACCAACCTTGTTGAAAGCATAAAAGTAAAAATACAAAAAAAAATGAAAATGCAATGCAAAATTAAAAGATTTTCAAGCATAGGTGATTATAGTAACCTCCACTAGGTTTATGGATGCCTAATTGGTAGTGGAACAAGGCCATGAGTGGAACCAAAAGCATCTCTATTGGGGCTATGGATGCCTAGCTAACAAGAAGGTAATGCCCAAGCCTTTCCTGAACTAGAAGCATAGTTTTTTATGAATATCTAAGCATGCTCCAAGTTAGTGTTAATGATTATAGACATGAAACCTAAAATTTGTCCCTTGAATCCCATGGCAAATAGTAAGTGTAATCAAAACACACACATAACATGGCTATGTCTTAATGCTTGATCCCAATTCTACAAGTGCAAGTTTTGTTTCAACCATAAAATGATTTAGATAATGGCATGGATCAAATGGAGTGGATGAATTATTTGTTCATCTAAACTAGAGTCTCTAGGTTCTAACATATTACTATGTTCCCTTAGAAGTTTCCATTTGTTGAGGTCAACATACCCCCATTTTTGAAAATTGGGACCCTTGAGATGTTTTGAAGCCTAACCCTAAAAACATGGCCTATTTTTTATCATTATTAGAATTTGAAGATCATACACTTTGATAAAATTATCTCACTAATTTATATTTTGATTTAAGCTTTCATAAATAATGCTAATGATTGGTTTTCATGTCTTTAAGTTATAGGTTTCATGGAGTTATTGCTAAAAAATTCATGTTCTAAATCCCTGGCATAAACCATTGGGTCAATTTAAAATTTGAATTTGGTGAGAGTAGATTGGTGGGAATATTTTAAACTTGTTTTGTACTTAAACCATATTTTTATGTTAAGGATTGGTCATGTTTTTTAACACAACCAAACCTTAACCTAAAAATATGCCTTAATCCCTTTTATTTTTCCCCTTATGCTTCCTATATTTCTAACCATGGTCTAATTTTACGCTGATAGGGCCCCCTTTTTTCTATCATGGTTCCCTTTATTATTTCCTACTTAGCCTAAAGCTTTAATTTTAAGGCCCCATTTGTATTTATTAATACAAATGAAACCTTAGTCTAAGTTTTATTTCATCTTAGGTCTAACTTAGATACCTCACATCTTACAAGATATAATGATCCATGCTTTCTCGCCACCTTTCAATTAGATGATGCAAATAAATATCGACAAAATTGAATACTTCATCCTAAAAATCAATCACATTTGAGCACTTAGATCATTATCAATGGTTCTCACTTCATCATGGACCAAAGATCAGATGGAGTGAAGACATAATTGAAAAATCAAAATCCCTAGAGCTCCATGGAGTTTCCATGCAACACTCCTGCATTTAAAGATTAAAAACAAAGGGTACCACATGATAGAAAGGACTAATCACAAAGTAAGCTCTCAGATCAAATCAAACAGCTCTTACTTCATCATGATTTTCAATCTGACAAAGTGAATTGAGTTTGAGATCTCAAGAATCCCCACAAAGGTGCTAAGTGGCACTCTTAAATTAGGTCGTAAGAGTTTGATGAGATTAATTTTGATGTTCATGCGACCATCATTTGACATCTACGAGGATGTATTTGATGTCCACATGACTGTTAACTTTAAGCCCATCAAAACTAAGAACTTCTTGATCCTAAATTTGATGTTTGTATGACCATCATTTGACATTTACAAGAACATATTTAACATCCATGAGACCATCAAATTTCAGCTAATGGATTATTTTGCTCAAGACTAAGATAGATTCTAAAATTCCATTTAGAAAGCTCATGAATTACCTTGTAGATGAATGGAATCCCTCAAAGGATGTTCAAATTCTTGAGATCTTTGAACTACAAATAATGAAATGGTATCATAGTCTAAATATAGGCTAAAGACTTATACTAAGTTTTATTTTAAAAGGGTCTTTGTGACATAAAATTCAACCCAAATGCTTATAAATAAATATCTTCTTATGTTTATTAATACAATAAAGCTCTATGTCAAAATATAGCATTGGGTCCTTCTATATCAATTTGACCCCTTTGGGAATATTCTAAGAGTTTAGCATAAGTATTTTAGCCCAAAGTATGCATTGTGTTTATTAAACACAATGTAAAATTTGTCTTAAAATATTTAGCCATGGTCCCGTTTGTATGAATCTTGAAAGACTTAGGCTTAAACACTTTAGCCTAAAGTTTATTTTGTATTTGATAAACATAAAATAAACATTAGCCTAAGATTTTTAAACCTAAGTCCCTACTTTAATAATGCATTGAATTAAATCTCATTCATCTTTTTAGATCTTATGGCTCGTGCTTCATCATGGAAGGAAGATCTAATGGCGTGAACATGCCAATGACTTTTCAATGAAGCTTTGAGATCCTATAGGCTCAATGCATGGAGAGCACACATTTATTATGTGATTGATAAAGTCACTAAATATTGAAAGGCCCATAGAGGTACTAAGTGGCATAACCATGGGGCTCAGTACCAAAAGGACCAATGATAGGCTAGGGCTTGGATCATAATCAATGGCATGTAATAATCCAAGGATCTTTATCCAATGATATAAAACAAAAGGAAATTTTTAAATGCCAATGGCTAGTACTTCAAAATGATTTATGAAAAATGCCATGAAAGATTCTAGAATGATACCACATAAGCACCATGCAAATAGAAGATGACAAAAGAAGAGATTTTGTTCTTAAGAATGCAAACATATAAAGTCAAAGGTATAAATCAAATCTAAATCACATATGAGCCAAAATCCAAATGAGATTCCACCATTAAAGCTATGAAGCCCTAAACTTATATTAAAAACCCTAAGTAAACTCAAATTGATTATAATGAATTAAAAAGAAGTTTAATTGTGTTTTGAGCATGAAAGAGCTAACTAGAGATTAATTTCAATCTAATTGAGAATAATTTACAAACATAGAATCCATGGAAGCTAGGAAGCAATAGTTAAGAGACGAGATAGAGTTATACCTATCCACAAATAGTGAAGGAAGGGTTTTTAAGGATACCAAACTAGATACCATGGTCCTAAACAATGGCAACAAGAATTGGTTTGAGCTCTTTTGGGCCATAGAAGAGATGAAACCTATTACCAAGGAGGAGCATATAATTATTTCTATTAGTAGGAGCTACTATGACCTGGTTTTAGTTCAAATGGCTAGCCTCCATCATGCTACTACCAAACTAGAGGTACTCCATTGTATTGACATCATTGATCTAATTTTTGTTTATTGTAGAATTGATAATGGTTGGATTATCTATGAGGGAAGTTATAGGAAAGTCACTTACATTGCCCCATTGGCCATTGAGAGATACTATAAGATCCCAAAACCCCATGTGTATTTTCCCACAATAATGGAATGGACTAGTAAGAATGACCTAGATACTATCCTCAGGCCATGGTTACTGCATGGGAGCCATGTATTATTGGAATTTGAGGGAAGGATCCCAATTGTTTAGTTTAGAGAAGGAGTTAGGATAATCATGACCCTTATTAAATAAAATATCCAAAACCCCTATAACCACATATTCTAATAAAAGTTAGGTGTCTTATGTCTACTTTATGGTAGAGAAATATCTTATTCCTCTAATTAGGGATATGATTAGCATACACCTAGGAAATAAATTCACTACCATTAAGAGGAAGATAAGAAAATAGTTTTTTATGATGTCTTATTTTCTAGATGCCATGCTAGCTTCCACCAAGGTCCCCAATGTCAAAAACTAGTCTCTTGAGGGTAGAACCACCATCTCCCACCACTACTCAAATATGCACATCTTTAAGTATAGACATCACATAAAATTCATCTATGAATATGTTTATCCTACTTTGGTAGAAGCCATTAAAAGGTCTCCCATGCCTAGGGTTGGCTATTTGATTAAAAATATATGTGGAGCTGATGGGAGATATCTAGTTTTACCCAAATTACACTGTAATCAGAATTGAGGGAATTTTGACCCAACCCTACAAGCTGCCCATTTATGTTCCTAATAAGTTGGTAGAACAAGAAATTGTATCCCAAATCCTTAATGGTGTTGATGGATTCTATAATGAGAAAAGGAAAGGCCTCTTCTACCCCTTTAATTTGATAATTGAAAGAACAATTTTGAAGGATTGGAAGCAGGTGGACACCATGGCTAGGCATAGGGATTCCTCTGTGTTTCAATTGGATGGCCTCAAGAATTAGGATCTTAAGAATGTAGTGGGCCCACATCTGAAGAATAAATAACTACTAAAGTCAGTCTATGAGCATCAACTGGGTCTTTATGACACCCTCCACATCAAGGCCCACAATTTTGAAGAATTACTAGCTAGATTCCAAAAAACCAACCTTAAGCTTGTGCATAGAATGACCAATGATGACAAACCACCAGGGGAGATATGGTAAATGCATTCTCTATATTATCATTTATTGCTTGGACCTTCTAGGCCACTTCAAGAACAATCACATATGGAAGTAACATAACCCCTATTACAAATTATACAAGGTACCATCATGGAGAAGTTAGAGGAGAGACCTGGTGAGGGATCTTCATCCTCAACTCTCCCTCAAAGACCAACTTCCCCTATTAAACACTAATATAATTAACCTTGAGCCTAATGAAATAGTAGAGGATGTCCTCAAGGTCCTTGTTAAATAATATGGTTTTGAGGAATAAAAGAATAGGTTGAAGAACCACAGGCTCAAGAAGAAGAGGCTAAATAAGAAGATAAAGGGAAGGAAGTTGCCCTAGAGCTAATACCAGTGGCACAACCAAGGAAGAGGAAATTGGAATTGGAAATTGTCCCTATTGGGTAAAAGAGGCCAAAGTTGACTCTCATTTATCCCACAAGTGAGATCAACTTGTTTAGTGAGGATTTACTCATTCATAGACCAATCATCCCTAATTAGTTTATCTATGGGAAGTTTTAAAAGATCCCTTCCTTTGTCCCATTCATGGGCTCTGACCCAATCCATCAATGTTGATGTGCATGAAGAAATCAAGGCATGGATAAGGGCTTTGATGAAAGTGCAATAGGAAATAAGAATAGTGACCAATTTAGGGTCAGATGGAAAAATAATGGATGCTTCAAGATCATCAAGTAGCACAAGGGTAGAGGTTCCAAAACCTCCAAACTATACTTAGTCATATAAAACTATGTAGTTTAATCTAGAGATAGCTTGATTGGAGAGATTCATAACAAAAAAATCCATGGTGTGAACCAAGGAGTCCACTTTTTAGAAGGTGGAACCCTTTATGGGCTTAAGCCCAATTGGAGTTAAATAACTTAGTAAACTGCCCATGCATGAGAGGATATTGAAAGCCTATGTAAGGGTCACTCAACTCAAATCAAAGTTGGTATTAGAGGAATGAAAAAAAAGATTCATAATTTAGAGAAGGAAAATGATAACTTAGAGACCTAGGCCATTTTATTAGTTCCTAGATCTATAATAGATAGTTTGAAGCATCCTTGTTTGATATGTATGAGTCCTTAAAATCATTTAAGTTGAGACAAGATGCATTGAGCCAATAAAGTGAGGTGGCTAAAGGACTGGTAATAAAGTGGTAGGATGTAGAGGCCAAAATAAGAGATCTTATCAGCATACTAATTAGGAATAAGATTCCTAAGTTCAAAACCATTAGCCTAGCCCACCTAAATGCTATACTAGGGATAACGATAGATAATATCTAGAGATTAAGTACTTGGTCCCTAGGCTTGGATAGGATTTTAAAGGATGATGAAGAGTTGATTGCCAAAATTAAGTAGCTCCTTGGAACAATGCTAGAAAATCTTATAAAGACTACAGCCCTAGGAATCATTAGTGATGTAGAGTATAAGCATAGGGTAACTCTAGTGATGCAAGAAGTAAAGGGTAAAAGCTAGGGTCAATTAGGCAGTGACAATGGTAGAATTTTGGGCATGATCTTCATAGCTGAGAAAAAGATTACAAAAGCTAGGAGCATCAAAGAAGCTATGGCTAGGGATGATAGGGAATTTGATGAATTAACTAATCAAGAATATATCTATTTTCTCAAGCTTGTTGTGGATTTGAAATTGGTCAAAGAACAACATCAAAGAGCAATGGACCTTTTGCAAGAGCAATACGAAAGTCCCTTGGTAATGGGCCCACTAGTTAGTCAATATTCCTTAATATGAAAACATTGTAATTTTTAAAATAGGAATATTATTTTGTAAAGGCATATGATAATTTGTTAGCAAATTCACCTCTAGGTTAGTCTAGTTTTTAAAAGCAAATGTATTACAAAACTTTCTAGGGAAGGATTGTTGTCCTTATCTTCTATACATTTTGTATCTTGTAATTGACCGGTATAGTACCTATCTTTCTATAAAAGGCATGTATCACCATCTTTTAAAGAGGGAGATTTTTTAGAAAAAAATTATACTTAGAGAAATTAATATAATCAAGGAATTCTGCAAAGATTGTCCAAATTTTATGTGTCAATTGTTAATATAGCTTTCTCTCAATTGTTGGTTCTAAAGCTTGAATTTGAATAGTTTATTTAAATTTTGGATTTGTATTTATGATAAAAGGTTTCTAATTTGTGCCTATGCTAAATTAATTGAAGGATCTTGAATTTGATTCATTTCATTTGTTTTGTATTCATATATGTTTATGCTTTTTGATTTGGTAACAAATTTTTAAAGCAAAATCTAGTTCTTGTATAATTCCATATTATCTTTAGAAATTTGCTTAGTGTGTGGTGAGATCTGAGCTTTTGCTATTTTACATCATATACTAGTTAAATGCAGGTTCAGTTATAATTTTAACTTTATAATGATATTTGAGTCAAGGATCAACAATCACTTGTTTTCTTTCTACCTAACCCTTCCCTTTTGCTTCTTTTTAACCAGAACATTGTAGCTTAAGTTTCATTATAAATATTCATTTAGATTAATCTATAGTTTAAGTTTTGATCATAATTCACTAGCATTAGCAAAGATACTTACAATTTACAAAGAATTGGACCATGATGGATCCCAACCATCAATTTTTATAATTTTTTTGGAACATATCAACATTGCTCTACTGCTATTTCACCAAAGGTAACATTAAGTTGCCACAACCTACTACTCATGCTTTGAATTCCTAGAATTATAAAATGAGAAGTGTTCTTTGAACACTAAGACCCCTATGATATATTTATAGGCATCAGCACATCAATAATGCTATCCAAAAATGATGGAAGAATATGATGTATCTTTTTGACGTAATATTCCAAGGCAATTCATGCAATCTTATTTTTTTGAAAAATAAATGAACAACATTTTAATCATCAGAAGTGTTCATGCAAGAAACAAAATGTGCCATCTTTGAAAATATATCAACCACAAAAAATTTAGAGTCGTTATCTCTCTATGTGCTTAGAATTTGAAGAATAAAATGCATAGTCAACACTTCCCATAATCTTTAGGTACTAGAAATGGTTTTTATAAGCTTATAATCCTACTTGTTCTTTTTACCAATTGTGATGTTTTGTATCTATCAACATACCTAATGACATTCTTAACCATTCCTAGCCAATATTATATCTTCTTTAGATATTATAGGGTCTTATCTCTTCCAAAGTAACATCCTAATCTACCACTATGTAGCTACTTGATGATGTTATCCCTCATTCATCCTATTGGGATGCAATATTATTTATTAAACAAAACCTATATTGGGCTACATAAATGTCATATGGTCTTACCACTTTTTATAACCACATAATAAAATGAAAATAATTATATGTGACAATGTAATGGATAATGTAATATTAAATCTCAAATAATATATAGGTTACAAATTTGGTACAAATATCTTAACAGAGTAACCACTAACTATCCAACCACTCGATAGTAAATAGGTGGCCACTAATAAATATTTAGTATTATATTAATATTCCTAATGAATCCACCTTGTAATCCTAAGTCTAAATGAATTTCTAGTCTTCTTGTAAAATGATTCAGCTTTGCATGCATCTATGCAATAGTGTATAAGATAACCATTGCATAAGGACTTGGTTGTGCAAGATGTTTCATAGGTTGGCTACACAAACTAAGATGGTTACACAATATTGTGTGGAGATTGTATTTGGTAATTTTGAAATGCTTTTAGTGTGCATGGATGATGATAAAATTGTGTAGGCACTATTTATAGTTTTTTTCCACTTTAGGAGATTACAAAGCAATGCTTAGTGGTTGAGTTAGAGTAAGGTGCTACAAGGAGGTGTAAAATAATTTGAGAAATGATAGGTTGCTAGAAGGAATTAAAAACACTAATATAATTGCATTTTTTAGATTAAGTGTGAAACAACCTCTTGGTGGCATTTTAACACATAACTATTAAGGAGCGCTCCATATTCACTTGGTGTAGTAGTTGGTGCAAAAAAATTCTTCTGTGGTGTGGACATTGTAAGTGACGTTTATATAATAAGAAACTATTTTTTTAAGAAGTGGATCAATGTAACATAGAATGTGTAATAAATTTGGTTGAATGTTGAATACACATGTTCAAGTGTGTGTATTGTAATATAAATTAATGTACTGTATGAAGGCTATAAAACCTTGGGTCTTGATTATAGCATTGTAAAACATCCAGTTTTTGTTTTAAATAAAGAAGGTTATTGTGTTGATAATTTTTACTAGAAAGGGTTTTTCTAGGTAAAATTATCTATATTTGTGTGGATGTTCTTATCATAATATTTGTCTATTTAGATTCACATTAACAAAATCCTTTCTATTTTTTTATTAGAGTGGAGTCTATCATAAAATTTGGTATCATAGTCATGTTGTAAGGTTTGTAGAGGTTAATACATCTTATGATAGATGATTCAACATAGTGGAATTTTGGTGGGATAATATTTTATAAATAAAATGAATGGAATCACTTGGATGGAAATTGGAAAGTTTAATTGTTATAAATTTGAATAATGGAAACTCAAAACTAAAGATATATTGGTAGATAGATATCAATGTTTTTCCATAGTAGACACTCCACCTAGAGAAATGAAACCAAAATAGAGATAAATTTGATAGTACAGTGTGAATTTTATCAGAGTATTTTTTTTAGTTTTAATTTTATTAAATGTATCAATTGAAAATATTTTATATCTTATCTTGGAAAAGTTGAGCATGTTATACAAGACAATTTATTAATTAAATGAGTTTTCCTATGAAATAAGATGTACTTTCTCTAAATTAAGGATGGTGACTCAGTTATAGAACATCTAAACACCTCTAACACTATGGTAGGTCAATTAACATCCATGGATGTATTTATGGACAATGAATAAATGTGCATCACATTTTTGTGCTTTTTTATAAACGCTTGGGTTAATTTGGTGATGGATATCACCAATACTACATAGGATTTGAATTTAGAAGATGTAGTGGTAACTCTATTATTAAAGGAGATGAGGCACAAATTTATGAAATTTATTATACTAGTGACTGTTAGCTAAAATTGTGACTCATTCTAACTTAGTTATGAATTAACTATGAGAATGAATAAAAGAAGTTAACAATTGATGGGAAAAAAAAGTCCCCTTATTTTTATGATCTACTGGTGATCCAAGGGCAAAGAAAGTTCCAAAATATTATAACATGGGTAGGCTATGATCATTTCCAATGAAGGTTCAAATTTTTTCTTTTAGATATTCAAGATCTTATTGTTGGTTCCTCTATCAAAGGGATATTTAAAATGTAAATGGGTAAATCATTTCTCATTTAAAGAAAAAATAAAAGAGAGGGAAGAGTAGGGTAGAAAATAGAAAAATATTTGATTGAGACAGGTCTTCTAATACTCAAAAATTAAATTACTATGGTTTGTAGTTAATGATTGGGCATAAAATTTAGCTATTGCTCAAATTATAACAACATAATGAACAAGAATTGAGGGAAAAATATGTGAACATGAAATCTATAATTCTATTCAAAGAAAGTAATTACACTAGCCTATAACTATTAAACACCATGAACAATGTAATCTTCAAAATAACCAAAATGAACTCTAAAATCCAATTACACTAGGTGATACATAATTTAATTACATATCCACTTACACACCAATAATATCAAAAAAATCCTTACATATATTACTTATCACATCAAGGATTTTGGTAAACCATTAAGACAAAACTAGTAGGAAGGGCAGGTGAAACCCTGATTCAATCTCAACAAAGTTTTGATACTCAAATGTATCAACCTTGGTAGATAATCAAAATCCAAAAAATATGGGGGAATAAAAGGTATAATCCTAGCATGATTATTACAACATTCTAGGATTAAATTTTTGACCCCTTACAATATCAAGTATTTTTGCTTATTTAGACAATGATAGTCCATCATGGTTATGGTGTAAAACCATTAATTAAATGATCTTTATACAAACATTAAATAATAATTGATTAAAAATCAATATTTAGTGATAACACATCAAGAAAGAAGAAGATAAGATCTATCTAGTCATGGCACAATTTCATATACAACTTCAAGGATGGAAGTGGATATAATCTTCCACACACTCCAATATCTAAGGAACAATAATCACTCTCTGGTATTCACTTTTCCCACTAACTAATCATCAATCTAAATAGGTAGAGACAACTCACTGCAAACCAATCTCAATGATAAAGCCATCAAATCTTTATTCTAGCCTCATCCATTCCACATGTTTATTCCTATTCCCAAGACAATAAATCCCTTTACATAAAAGCTATTTTTTATTAAATGTTGATGCCCAAGCAATATTGTAACAATTGATTGTTAAAAATATATAAATAAATTTATGTAGTTCAAATGAAAATATTTCTCTCGATTCCATTTTTTTCCACTATGACTTTGCTTAATCTTATTAATATTATGATGGAATGATATCTTGGTTTACACCTACTATGAACACGTATCTATGATTGATATCTCCATATTCATTTTATTCTTGTAACTAGCTCAATAGATCTTCGGTGTAGGATATTTTCAACTGACTATGGGTTCATAGTGTTAAAGTGTATGTAATGTAATCACCCACTTTATTTTACTTGTTTTTTTTGTTTGGATATTGAAATAAGATATCACTAGCCTGTCACTTGATTTTTTCCCTAGATATCAAATTTTAGCTCTCTGTTCACTTATCTAGACATCCTTCTTGGTCATTGGGCTTATTCTTCACTATCCTCATGGTTTTTCTAGGGACACATGGTTATGAGTTTAACACTACCAATGCTTCAGGGTGTCAGGTTTTTAGGTTAGTGAGATTTCAACATGTGGATGGTTCTCATTACTCTATTTGAATGACATTGACCTTATGAAAAACTATGTTGAGGTCACCTCTAGGTCACCAAGATGGTAACGCATGGATGGATCTCGATGATCCACTTATTTGGTGATGATAGTAAAATAGGGTATGCTAACATCACCTCTAGGTCATCAATATGTTGACATGTGGATAGTTTTGGATGATCCACTTATATAATGATGATTTTTTAATAGGATATGTTAATGTCACCTCTAGGTCATTAAGATACTGACACATGAACAAATCTTAGTGATCCACTTACCTAATGATGACTATATAATAAGTTATGCTGACATCACCTATAGGTCACTGAGATGCTACCATGTGGATGGCTCTTGATGATCCACTTTCTTGATTATGACCATATAATAGGCTATGTTGATGTCACCTCTAGGTCACCAAGATGTTGACACGTGGATGTATCTAAGTGATTCACTTACTTGGAAATGACAATACAATAGGCTATGCTGATTTCACTTACAATTCACCATTATGATGACATATGGATTGATATCAAGGGAAAAAATATTTATCACTTCTATAATACTTCTAGGTCATTATGCTTCCAAGATTATGACACTCAACATAATCCCAAGGCATGTGGATTTACATTGCTACTGAGTTTTCATCAGGCCAGTCACCGAGATCATAAAAGGACTTAGCCATTTGGACATATTCAATTATGAAGCATTTCTATTTCGTAAATTGACAAAATAAAGGTAGACTTGGGAAACAATTAGTAGATTAGTTAAAATAAAAACCTATCAAAGCATGAATAATGACTAAACAAAGGGTCTAATGACATAAATTTAACATGAGAAGCATAAAACCACTTTTAATTTAAATTAAATCTACTACCATTAACCCAAAACGTAAATAATCCATGATTTTTAATGGACAATTAGAGTGGCCAAACATTATTATGGATGCAATAAAATGTCTTAACAACTAAATAAGCATTTTAAATGGATAATACGATCATCTAGACTAGAATTTGAATTGAACATACATGAATCATAACCTTAAATATAGTCAAAATCACAACAATGTAGCATAAAGAAAATGGTTCAACACAAAGCCTTTTAAATCAATGATAAATATAATGAATCAATTCAATGAAGATCAAATGAAGCTACATTAATCATCAAATCAAACTTAGCTTATGATTTAGAGACCAAAAATGGAAACCAATTTATGAAACTTGAGTAGAACTTATCAATGAAATCATATCATAATGTAAGAACAATCAAATAAAATAGCTATGTTAAAAAAAGAAGGTCCTCATGTGATAAATATGATTATGGGGCATATTTAATGCAACAATTGGAGACTTCCATGGGGATAATGTTGCTCAACATTCAGAACCTAGACTATAAATTATCAAACTCAAACAAGAAACACCAAACCACAAACCATTCCTTCAAAGAAAATTATAAAGATGAAAGCACTAAAATCTGATTCAGTATGTGACATACTATGTTTCACATATGCCTACTACCATTTATGTGTGTGCTAAAATTTATTGATTATTTATGGCCCTTGCATTAATGTAAATAAATTTAACTTGTTTAAAATAATCAAAACTTCTGAGAAGGATAATTTGGATATTTGTATTTGGGAGAAAATGACATGAGAATTGATCCATTGCTAGATAGACACCTATATTATTGACAGAGATACCTGTGGTCCCACTCATGGCCTTGCTCCATTACTAACCAAGATGGAAATCCTATGATGAAGATTGCCTGAATCACCTTTTGAGGAAAGAATTTGGATTTTGCTTTGTGTTCAGTTTATTTTTATTTATTTTTCTTTTTAAAATTATTTAATTTTTAGTCCATTGAGAGTTGGGAACAAATCCTTGGGTATAATCATAGACTCATTAAATTCATAACCATCAATACAAAGCTAAATCAATTCGATGTTTGCATTTTGATTCTAACGTGAAATTAAGTGTAGTTTGATGGCTTCAACAAAACATGATTTTTTTTCTAAAATTCACATATTCTATTTTGAATCACCATTTTTCAAATTATAGAAATACACAAATAAAATTTCAGTAGCCTATGTAACTTACTCAAATATGATTCACATTCTAAAATTATATAAAACTAAAAATTCTCATATTTTATTTTCCACCATTTGAAGTTCCTCGACTATGAGAACATAAGGACACCATATTACTCTGGCAGAGGCTATCTAGAATTCTATTGTTTTATTTGTTTAAGATTAGATTTTATCTTCTTATGTTTATATTTTATTCTTCATGAAAAAGAGAAAAAACAAGATGTAGTAAAGGTAATGTAAGCATGTCAAGAACTTCTTTTCAGGAATTATATGCCAATCATATGAACAACTCTAACCAAGGTTTGAAAAGACACACTATAATCTATAACAGGATAAAAACATGAAAAACCAACTTAAAACAAGATGGGGATGGAGACCAACCACATATGAAACAAGCAAACAAAATCGAAGTAGACTAAAGAAACATAACACCAAAGCAAACATGCAAACCAAGAAATGAATACTATGTAGAAAATATATACACAAAATAACTTGAGTATCTTCACTTGAAGATGATATTGGATAGAATATCCATGAAGTAATGCTTAAAGTATTGTCTATTAATTGGTAATGGCAAGTCTTTTTCATGAAGATATTTTAGTCTAAATGCATTCTAGCCCAAAAGCTTAGATAATTGATAAAGACCAATCCATAAAGGACTGAAGTTAGCATGTTGAACCCCTTTCTCATCTGATTTGTCCCATAATAAGACCAAATTTTAAATGAGAATGAATTTCACTTATGATTTTTTGTCAAATCATTTCTTCACCATAGCTTGAGATTTACTAAAACTTTGTAGAGGTTCATCCCATTTATATTCTAATTGGTTTATATACAGTAATCTATATTGACTTCCCAGATCTACCTCCATGTACTCTTATATGAATTGATAAGTGGGATTTTTGAGTTGCATTGGAAAAATTGGATCCACTCCATAGACAAGCAATAATGGATAACTATTAAAGATTTGTTTGTGTCTTATGCTATCAGCCCATAAAGCATATTTGAACATCACATGCCAATTATGTGGATTCTAGTAAATTACTTTATTTATGAAAATTGGAAAATTCTTATTCATATAATCTAAAAACCATTTCCTTGGGTATAATAGGTCAAGGAAAATTTTAGTGTGATCCACTCTAGTCTGCCCACTCAGTCATCTCTATTGATTGAAAAGTAGGTATGTTATCACAAACAAGTGATAGAGAAGTCCTAAATTGAGTTACAATGTATTCTTCTATAAATGTAATAACTTCTTCATTTATGTTGTTCATTACTTATTTTTCCTTAGTATACCTCATATAATAATTAGTGGTAATGAAATTGAACTTGTGACCAACTAATGAGTTAAGATATATGACTTCAATAAATTCTAATCCACACTGGGCAAAGGGATGTTCCTCTATTACTAGTTGTAGCAACATGGGAGAATTATTCTTCCTATTAGCAAAGATATGACATGAATGACAAGTCCTCACATGTAGATAAGCATCCTTGAATAATTTTAGACAATAGTAATCAGCTCTGAGAATTATGTGTGTTGTGACATTACCAGAAGGATGACCACTTCCTATCTTATCATGGAATGAATTCATCACTTTTTTTACTTCATCCTCAGATAGACATCTCAAGTATATTCCTTCATGATTCCTATGTTAGAGGAATCCTATTTTCAGCATGTAGTGTGAAGCCTTTAGTATTAGTGTTCTTCTCTGCATTAAATCAAAATGGGTTGGTAGCTTTTCATAAAGTAAATAATGAACAATAGAATTATACCATGGACCAAATTGAACTTTAGATTGATGAACTTATAAAATCAAGATGATGGGATCTATTTATAAAATTATCTTAGATAAACCTTGACCACATACCGATTTTTATTTTTTCATTTCAATGTCATATTCTTGAAGTTTAACAACCCATCTTCCTCTTCTCTCCCCCAACTCATTTTGTCTTAGCATTTGCTTGATTTTAGGGTATAGAACTATGGCATGTAGCTTGTTTCTCAATATATAATGATGAAACATTTTCACTTCCTTCACCAATACATAAGATTTTTATCCAAATAAAGGTATTTCAATTCAACTTATTTCAAATATGTGTTCATAAAAGCTATGGGGTACTCTCCATATTCAAACTTTTGTGTAAGACCACTACAATTATGTGATCAAAATTGAAAGAATAAAGATAAAAAAATTCTTAGCATAATCTGGACTGACCAATATTGGAGCTTACATAATTGCATCCTTGATTTATTGAAACACATTTTTTGAAGAAGTATTCCATTTTATCTTAGCCCCCTATTTTAGTGTAACATTCAAAGGTTTAGTGATCTTAGTGAAACCAAAAATAAACTTTTGTACAAAAATGATCTTACCAAAAAATGATTTCAGCTCTTTCCTATTGTTTGGTAGCTAAAATTTTAAAATAGAACTATCTCATTTTATGTCAATTGACATATCTTATTTGGTGATAAAATGACTTAGAAGCTTACCTTGCATTGTATAGAAGACACATTTTTTGGGATTAAGAGACATACCAAACCTTTTGTAACATTCAAAGACTTTTTCTAGATGATTGAAGTGATCAAATCTACATTTGAAGAATATAGTCAAGTATCCATGTATATTAATATACACTTAGCAATTAGGCATTTGAAAATAGTTTCCATAGCTTGCTAAAATGTGGCACTAGCATTAAGCAAACCAAAAGACATTTTATTGTAGGCATAGGTGCCCGACTTAGTAATGAATGTTAACTTATATCTATTTGTCTGGTCTACTAAGATCTAGTTGTATCTCAAGAAGCCATCCAAAAAGGACATCTTATTTGAATCACCGACCTATTGAATAACTTCATGGATTGAATGTGAGGGGTAGTTGTCTTTATATGATGCATGATTGAGATTTGTAAAATCTACACAAAGGTATTTGTTTTCCATTTTTCTTCCCTATAGGTTCTAGGTTTAGCACCCAAGTTAAATGATGTACTGGGAAGATAATGCCAGTTGATAGCATCTTCTAGACTTCTTTCAGAATGAGTGGTTGTAATACTAGATTGACTAGCCTTTGACATTGCCTAAAGGGTCTTTGATTAGGTTTTAGGGGAATCCTATATGTCATAATTTGAGGGTCAGATACCTTCAGGTCTTTCTAGCTCCATGCTATGTTATCTTTATAATGCATCAACATATTCTTCAATGTTTACATCTCTTTATTATTGCACTTAGGTCTGACCACCATCTTTTTAGGCTTATCTAGAGTTATCATGTTGAGAATTCATGACTCTTGACTCAACTAAAACTCCTTCCCTGATCTAAATGCTATGTTATCTAGGTTATATAATCTTTCTAGTGACAAAATCCCTTTCAGAATATGATTATCCTTTAGCTAAAGTACTCCATCATAAAAAGATTATTGTTCTTCATAATCAAACCTTTCTTATTTGTCAAATACCTATGCATCAAAAGCATTGGAGTTAGACAAAAAATCAATAATTTAATTATCATCATCAAAAACTTGTAAATATTTAAAATTATAAAGTAAAGAAGGACAAAATATCAATTCTACTAATTTTTTTTGCAAGTTAATCTTGTCTAATGGTGTGAGGTTAGCAGCTGAGGTGGATAAGGAATAAACCATTGTATTTTAAACTTTGGTGATGTCTAAAATGTCAAAATCATTAAAATATTCAATCAATTCTAAAGAATAATATTTGTATTTATTTAAATAAGAAATCTTACATTAAAACTTGTTACATACCTGGTTGATGACCAATTTAGAATAACTAAAGACTATTAATTAATGGACATCATAATTGACTACAAACTATAGACCTAAGACCAAAACTTCATACTCCATTATGTTATTAATACAAATACATTATAATCTAAAAGTTTCAACATGTTTCTCACCATTGGGATCAATGAGGAAAATACCATTCCCTTCTCCTTGCTTGGATAATGCTCCATCTAAATCAAGGGATTGCATCCCTAAATTTTGATCATGATCATACTTTTTCTTTTTTATTAGTCTGGTTGATAAAATATAGACAATTACCTCTTTAAAAGTGAATTTAATTTGTTCATTGATTTCAAAATATTATGTTATCATCAATTTAATTTGTGGCTCTCTCTCAATTTAATTTGATTTGCTACACCTATCCATGGTAGCCACATGTGATAAAATTTAGTTTCCATATAACCATTTAGTGATATTTGTTAGAAATAAGATTACTAAGGGGGGCGGGGGTGAATTAGTATTAAAAAATTTTCATTTAATTCCACTTAATCATACATGAACCATTATAACAAGCATGTACATCTTATCAAGCATAATCATCAATTCATAAGATCATAAAACACATAAACATAACTTATATATGAGAAACCCTAAAGGGGAATAAAAACCATTAATGAAATAAATGGAATATAGTCCTATAAAACAAACATAAATATTTATGGAATCACCCACTTCACATGGAGCACTAACCCCAATTAGCTCAACACCAACTCATCTAGACTTTTAGCAAACACCCACTTGCAAGGAGGCATCAACCCCCTAGATGACTTAGCACCAACTTAGCCACCTAATTATTTGATCACCTTTATAAATTATTATTTTTTATATAATAAATGATGATATTATTATTCAAATCTTCACTCACTTATATCCCTCTCAAATTGGCCTTTAACCTTCTTTGCTCAACTAGCCCTCTTTATAAATTGATTAGGTATTCTGACCTTGATCCTCATATTTATAAACTCTATTAGATATTCATGAAAATTATATGATGGTATGAATTCCCTCTTTCTACTTACCAATTATCTATATCATTCATTCATTTATCCTCTTTTGCTTTCTCTCTAAGCATACCAAAATAAGCCTAAACTACCTTGCTTTTAAACAAGTCACTTGATCATATCCTTATTAGTCAGTCACACATTATTATCTCTTAGGTGAGCCATGAATAGGTCTTATAATATTAAAATAACATGGGTTAATCATTAATAAATCAATATATTAGGTTGGCCATAACTCAATTTGCCCTTGCTCCTCTTTTAGGCTTAATGGAGATCTAATAGGTCTTCTTAACAACATGCTACCCTCTGATATTTATTGAAGCACATAAAAACACCTCACATGGTATAAAAACATAATATTCCACTCCAATAGACCTTATAAAACTTCACTTTAGGTCCACCACACCTTTTAGGTCCAACCACCACTTGAACCCTTTCTCAAAACACTGTTCATAAAAGGCATGTGCATATACAAAAACTTTATCTTGAACAAATGAGGCATATACTAAATTTTTATTAAAAAAATGGAAAAAAAAAACATATTCAATAACCTCATGAGCTTAGGGTCATCATAAAATTTATTTGATGCTTTAACTTAGGGTAAATAGGCTCAACCTCTTCTTTGTAAGATGTTCACTAAGAACTATCAAATGACTTCAAAACATAGTCAAGGAAACATAAACTTCTAAAATTTGATTGAATATATTCAAGTGATTTAAATGCATGAAAAATATCTTATATAATCCTTAGATTATCCTCCATCAATTAGGTCATAATCTCTAATAGAAACAATTGGTCTTGCAAACCAATCTGTTGATCTTCTCTCTCACATACTCTACTCAGTCAAACAAGCCATTTTGGTTTTAGTGTTCCAACCTTTTACATTGACTTCTAGGATTTTTAAAAAAATGGATAGGTTATTCAAGTCCCAAAAAACATATTCATGCACTTCAATGCATCAATATTACATGAAAACACATCGGGAATCATCTTCTCACTTCTACTTGATTTTCTTACTATCTGCACTAGGTTTGTTAGCAATTGGTCAACTTGGATCACCAAATTTGCACACCTGAGATCTAGAACCAAACCATAAATATTCATAAAAAACAATTAAAAGTCTCACACTCTTATCTTCATCCACTTATCAACTTTGACTCAGTCAAATCTATCTTCTATAGCAAATCTCCAAAAAATAAGCACTTTCTTATAGAGTTTGCTCACTCACTTGAGAAACCAAGCACACATGGAGATGATTTGGATAGTTTAATTCAACATCCAATCACTTATATATCCATATCAAACTATTTTAATATATTTATAATAATATCTTTAACATTAGGTCATTATTAGGGTTCTATGAGGATATAAACCATCTTCTAGTCTTAATGATCATTCATAAAACTTAGATCCTCTTTTCAGAAACTAATGCTTGGAAATTTAACACTTCCTAATATACCATGAACATATTAGATTCTCATATATATTTTTCACATGCCAACGAGCACTTGAAAAACCTTCTTAGGTAGACAATTCTCCATTCTATGTACTCAAGACACCTCAAAACATTTTTCAAGCCTTTTTTTTGCAAATCATGGCCTAAAACGTTATGCACATGCTTAAAACAATTTGAATCACCGATTTTAATGTTCACCTACTCATCCATGTCATGGAAACTAATCCTGATACCTCATCTGGCCACCATCATTTTTCTTGCTTTTTAGGCCTTGACTTGCCAGTCACATTAGGCCTTGAATCTGACCTTCTAGGGACCCTATAAGCTTTACCTTAAAACTCTCCTATGTTCCAATGCCTCTTTTGTATTCTAAAGAAACCTCATACAATCACTCTTCTTCATATATTCAATAGATCATATTTGAAGCTTCTTACAGATCTTAAAATCTCAACTGAGATTTTTGTATCTTCAGATCTGCATACATATATCTTTGGATCTAACCTTTTAATTATTTCAAGGTCCTTAATACCTCATGTAAAAACTCAAATGACCTCTATCATGATTAAACATTGTTTAAACATTATTTAGAGTATTCACATCTTTGTAGCTCATTCAGAGCATCTTTAGAACTTATTACACAAACCTTTAGAGCATATAAATTCTTCTTCAGAGCTCACTCATTTAATCATGATACATATACATACCATCTCATAAGGTTTATAAAAATAATTTCAAGATGATTGACACTTGACATACTGACATGTACTTACTCATGATGATTCTTAATGATATCACTTAAGTAGACACTAGAACATCCTTCAAACAAAACTCTCTATACATCGATTAACTTACTATGTTGGTAGTAGAAGTCATCATAAACATACCTCAAGGATTACTTGACCATACACCTTAAAAATAACCTTTGATATTAATGTCATTATATTGACATCAATGATAATAGATTGATATCAATGACAACACTTATTCCAACAACTCAATAGTTAATTATAATGCTCAATAATATCCTCCTTAATCAATGATAATGTCCAAAAATCTCCCCCTTTGTCATTGATGGAAAACACAGTCGAAAAATTATGTCAACCACTCTTGATGACAATCATCTCTTAGACCTGGTTCTTTCCCTTTTATCATTCTTTTTTACCTTTTTGATCTTTCTCCTTTTCTTGACTTTTCTTATCTTTCTCCCCCTTTGACATTAATGATAAAGGTCTTCCACAACTATCATTTCTTTTATAATGAACTTATATTACAAGACACAAATCAGGGATAGTCAATAATCTATATATAGCTCCCCCTCAAACCAAGCATCCACCATTCTTATGTTAGCAGTAGACATCAAGGGTCATTTGTAACTACTAAAATCATACTCTCTCCCTCTAAGCTGATACTATCTATTAAAGATACTAGATGGCACACCATCTTCAAAAAAATTTCTTAATCTAGTCACTCTTCTAGCTGATCCATCAAAAACTCAATAAACAAAGTCTATAAAACATCTCAAACACAATCTCTCCTTAACTCCATGCATATAAAATATAATCACTTTATTGATAAAGAACTCAAAGTTGCCAAGCTCCCCCTTAGATCAAACATATCTTATTTCAAAGAACTAGAGACTTAGATCACTTACGTTCCTTGAAATGACTAAAGAAGATCAAATTTTTGACCATACACATGGCTATTCCATTATTGATACCAACTACAAAATTAGGGACTCCCCCTTTGTCTTCATAGATAAATCTCAACTACTTATATAAACATATATCAAAAGCTTACCTCTTATATACCAATTGTCTACATATTTTTACTTTAGATACCTAATGATAGTCTTAGATATCTCATCATGCTACTTTCTACACTTCAAACCATAGATATATCAACATAAGAATGGATAATATACATCTTCAACTCCTTTCTTGCAACAAAGATAACCTGGAATCTTATTAAAAAAACCTTCTTTGACTGTAATCTCATACTTTTGATGATGGAAGAATGTCTCCATGAAGCTTAATGGAGCCACCCATTTTCATATGGCACTAAAACAACATGAAATCATGAGATTCCTAGATATCCATACTCTTACAAGATTGAATATTATTTAACATCCTTCTAGATTTGATTGGCACTTTAGGCTTGATCATCATCAACTATTTGATCATCAATCTGAGTTGACAACATACATTCTTTACTCGATATATTTGAGGTATGCTCTATCTCGTTAAGCAATCCAATTGAGCTTTTGGATTTATCATGGCATATCATTACTACCTTTGGTTTCCATACATTCATTTGCCTTCTTTCTTGCACTTTAGAATCTTAAAACTTCCTATTTTGACATGATGATATTCTAACTCTGTTAGGATAAAATATTACAATGTGTCCTACATTATGATAGCTGTAACAGACCACCTTATACATACCATTGGTATAATATGAATTGTCATCCCTTTCATATTTCCATGAATACTCATTATTTGAGGGTCTTCTACATTATATTTCTCTATGACCAAACCGACTACATTTAAAACATTAACCATTGAAAAAATTAACATATCTTATACCATTTGGCTATCTGATAGGTCTTTTCATGTTAACCTTCTTATCTTCAACAATATTCTCCTTGACTTGAGATGAATTTTTTTGGTCTTCTTTAAATACAAGACCTCTCTTGTTAATTTTAGATGTTTGATTGATCAAAATATCATTTAAAGCCTTAGTGCTCTTTATAAAGCTTTTCATCTTTCTAGATGCTTGATATAACTCAACTTTTAGAGATTCTATTTTAGTTTCATATCTACTGTAATCTTCCTCTTTAACCTTTAGGCTTGTTATCATAATATCCATATGTTCCTCAACTTGATTGATAATCTCATCATACTCTTTAGAAGTATTGCTTAGTTTTTCTTCAAACAAACTAATATGTTCTTCATAGTCCTAAACTAATGACTTCAATTTCTTGTTCTTCTTCACAAGCTTCAACTCTTCTAGGGAACTTACTGGCTCTACCTCAAGATCCTCTTTAGCTTCTCCTTCTTCACTATCATAGTATTCTTATTCATCTAATTATACATCAACCATATGGCCTTTCCCATTTTAACAACCCTCATTATCTAATTCTATTCCTATGAACAAGGTTTAATTGTTATCATGTTTAGATTCATTACTACCATCATCACTATTTTAAGTGTCCGAGTCACTTATATCAAATGAACTATCTTATTTGGTATACAAACTTTTCTTGTTCTTGAATGACTTCTTCTTGCCTTCATAATTTTTTAAACTCTTCTTTCTCTTGTTAGCCCTATAGGATTTCTTGTTTATATCATCATCCTTAGTTTTATACTTATGAGAACATTTTTTTTTCAAAATGTCCAATTTATTTGTAATTGAAACACTTAAATGGTAACTTACCTTTGTACTTACCTGAACCTATCTTTAGATTTCTATAAAACATGGCTATTAATTCATCATCATCAATATCTAAATTAACATTATCCTTTACCTTCTCAACTTGTGCCTTCTTTTATTTTGACTTATTTTTAGCTTTGAAAGTTGATTTCTTCTTAAGATGTCTTCCTTCATTTGTTCTCATCTCATAGGCAGTCAAGATGCCATGAAGCCCATCCATCTCTAGCTTCTAAAAATATTGCATTTTTTAAAATATAAATACCTTAAAATCAAACTTAGGAGTTAGTGAGCTTAACACCTTTTGGAAAATAGTATAATTTTTTACTTTTTCTCCCAATCCACTGATGATATTGAAAAATTCATCAACCCTCAATAGGTAGGATGCAATGGTTTCATCTTCATGCTTTCAAACTATCTTTTGTGGGTTTATAACTTGTCCATATTCAACTTGGTGTCTCCTTCATAGATGGTCTTCAATTTATCCCATATAATATTTTGTTAAAATAGAATATATTACCTTTACAAGATTTACCTTTTATAGGACACATAAAATAACATTCATTGCTTTGGAGATATTTTCACTAGCCTTCTTACCTACTGCATCTATTAGTGGAATTAGAGGTATAATATAACCATTTATAACTAACTAAAAAATATAATTTCCTTGTGAAATTAATTATATATATATATATATATTCATTCTGACATTCCAAAATTCATAGTTAGATCCATTGAATAATGGAACCTTACTGGTAAAGAAACCACCTTGAGCTTGTTGACTAGTCATCCTTACTTCTTAGGATATCCTTTAGGCTATCAATCCCAATCTAAAGGACCCAATATGATAACACTTATTGGAAAAATATGACTAATATGGGGGTATGAATTATTCTTCAAAACTTTTCATTCAATTCCACTTAATCATACATGAGCCATTCTAACAATCATGTACATCTTAGCAAACATAAACATCAAATCATAAGAGCATGAAATACATGAACATAATATATAAATGAGAAACCCTTAATGGGAATAAAACTCATTTATTAATCAAATGGACTAAAATCCTATAAGATAAACATAAATATTTAGAGAAGCACCCATTTCACATGGACCACCAACTCAGCTAGGCTTTTAACGAGCACCAACTTGCAAGGAGACATTACCTCCCTAGATGAATCAACACCAACTAAATAACTTGATTGTTTTATCACCTTAAAAAATCATTTTTTTCATATAATAGATGATGACCTTCTTCTTTATCTCTTCACTCACTTATATCCCTCTCAAACTGGCCTTTAGTTGTATTCACTCAACTAACCCTCTTTATGGCTTGATTAGGTATTATGACCTTGATACTCATATTAATAAACTATATTATATATTCATTACACTTATATAATGGTTAAAATTACCTAATTATACTTACAAATTATCTATATCATTTACTTATCCTCTTTTGGTCTCTCTCTAAGCATACCCACATAAGCCTAAATTGCCTTGCTTTTATACAAGTCACTTGATCATATCCTTCTTAGTTAGCCACACATTCTTATCTCTTAGTTCAGCCATGAATAGGTATTATAATATTAAAATAACATGGTTTAATCATGAATCAATAAATACATTAGGTCAGACACAACTCAATTTTCCCTTACTCCTCTTTTAGGCTTAATGGATACCTAATATGTTTTCTTAACAACACATTACCTTTTGATATTTATTGAATCATAAATAAACACCTAAAATGGTATTAAAACATCATATACCACTCTAATATACCTTATACAACTTTAATTTAGGTCCACAACACTATTTAGGTCCAACCACCACTTGAACCGTTTCTCAAAACACTGTTGATAAAAGGCATGTGCATATACAAAAACTCTATCTTGAACAACTGAGGTATATACTAAATTTTTCCAAAAAACCATGGAATTAAAAAATATCATGACCTTATCGTCATCATAAACTTTATCTAATGCTTTAACTTAGGTTAAAAAACCTCAACCTCTTCTCTACAAGATGTTCACTCAGAACTATCAACTGACATCAAAACAAAGTCAAGGAAACATAAAATTTTGACATATGATTAAATAAATTCAAGGGATTTAAATGAATGAAAAATATCTTATATCATCCTCACATAAACTTGTATAAAATAAATCATAATATCTAATGGAAATAATTGGTCTTGTAGACCAATCTATTGATCTTCTCTCTCATAGACTCTACTCAGTCAGACAAGCCATTTTGGATTTAGTGTTCCAACCTCTTATACTAACTTAAAATATTATACAAAGCATGTATAGATTATTCAAATCCCAAAAAAAATCACCATGCACTTCAATGCATCACTATTACATGAAAATACATAAAGAATCATCTTCTCACTTTTGTAAGGTTTTATTACTATTTTCACCACTGGGTATGTTAGTGACTAGATAACTTGGATCACCAAATTTTAGAATTTTATATATGTAAAATATCCATAAATATTAATTAAAAAAAAATAAAATTCTCACACTCTGATCTTTATCCACTTAGTAACTTTGATTTAGTCAACTATATCTTCTACAATATATCTCTAATAAATAAGCAGTTTCCTATAGAGTCTGCTCACTTGCCTAAGAAACCAATCACACCTAAAGATGATTGGGAGAGTTGAATTCAACCTAAAATTAGTTTTATATCCATATAAAACCATTTTAATCTCTTTATAACAATATCTTCAACATTGGGTCATTGTTAGGGTTTTATGAGAATTTAGACCATCTTCCAATCTTAAGGATCATTCATAAAACTTAGATCCTATTTCTAGAAACCAATGATTTTAACTTTGATATAGAACCATTGATCATCTAACATGAATAAATTATATTATTATACAAATGTTGTATGTGCCAATGAGCACTTGAAAAACCTTCTCAGGTAGATAATTCTTTATTTTGTGCACTCAAGAAACCTCAAAACATTATTCAAGCCTTTTATTTGAAAATCATGACCTAAAAATTTATGCACATACTAAAAAAATTGAATCACCTATTTCAATGTTCACTTGGTCACCCATGTCATGTAAACTAATCTTAATACCTCATATAGTCACCATCTTTCTTCTTGCTTTCTAGGCCTTGACTTGCCAGTCACATTAGGCCTTGAATCTGACCTTCTAGCCACCCTGTAGGCTTTACCTTGAAACTCTCCTATGTTTTAATGCCTATTTTGTATTCTCAATCAACCTCATACACTCACTCTTATTTATATATTAAATAGATCATATTTAGAGCTTCTTAAATATATTTGAAGCTTGACTAAGCTCTTTATAGCATCTTCAGAGCTGCATATACAGATCTTTGAAGATGAAATTTTAATTATTTTCAAGATATTCAAAACATCATATAAAAACTTAAATGACCTCTCTCATGCTCAAACAATATTTAAGCATTCTTTACAGTATTTACATCTTTGTATCTCATTTGGAGCATCTTTGAAACTTCTTAAATAGATCTTTAAATCATATATAATCTTCTTCAAAGCTCACTCATTTCATCATGCTACCTGATTATACTATCTCAAAAAGTCTAAACAAATCATTTAAATATGATTGACACTTGACATACTAACCTATACTTACTCATGATGATTCTCAATGATATCACTCAAGAAGACCTTTAAACATCCTTCAAACATAACAAAAACAACACTTACTATGCTAACAACATAAATCATCATACACATACCTCAAGGCTGACTTGACCATGCACCTTCACAAGAAACTTTGACATTAATGACATAATATTGACATCAATGAAATTCTATTGACATCAATGACAACACATATTTCAACAACTCAATATTCAATGATAATGCTCAATTATCTCCTCCTTAATCAATGACAATGTCCAATAATCTTGACCAATATTTAATTAATAACATACCAGATGCTTCTGGGATCTCAACCATATATATTTATATAAACTACTATAATCTAGGATTAGCCAGCAACTAAAAATGAAAATTAAATAGTTCACCCATGACCTTGAATTTAGAATTGTCCAACTAAACTTCCACCTTATCTAATTTCATGGGAACCAGTCCTAACTTATTGAAAACACTTACAGACATAACATTAGCTAATGCACCAAAATATACAAGATAATTATGAAGATTATTATCAAAAATTATGATTATAATTAGTTTTGGTAGAACTTCAGCTCTTGTCTTAAGTATTATCACATTGGTATTGGTTGGGTTCTTTTGTTTAGTCTGATTACTCTTGTAAGTGAGAGACTTAAGAAGAAAATCCCTTTGTTTGGTGATTTATGAAAATTCATGGAGAGTTATGTTTGATTTAATAATTTTCATGTATTCTATGATGCTATAACTAGTTTTTCTAGTGCAGGATTAATTGTCACTTGATTTTGGTGGAGATGGATCAATTTTGTCTTTAGAATCAGGTGGTGTAGTAAGATTGTTTGCTAGGGATGAGGTAGTCAAGGGTTAGTATGCTATACTCTGAAGAGTATAATTTACTCTCTAGAAATATTGGAAATTTTGGATATCATTAGATTTTTATTTAGGCTCATTGCCTTCTATGTTATGTAAATATAGAGTTTATAAGACCATTGCTATATTAGAAGATGTTGATAAATTAGAAACATTAAGACTACTTGAAGTATTTGGTTATTTGGGATAATTTCATATTTATCAATTTATTTACGTAAAATTTCAAAGGCTAGACAAAACTCAATATAATCAATTTATCCATATTGGGATATGTTTTGCACATGATACTAATTAGGAAAATATTTATCCATGACGTTAATCTCAAGCAACTTGTTGGATGTGGACTAAGTCTATATACTAGCTCTATTAAAGGGTCTGTAATTGCATTGATAAGTGAAATTTGGAGATGAATTTATATTACTTGAGCTTCATACTTGTTTTTTAAAAATTCAAAAAAACATTGCTCAATCATTGGACCATTATATGAGTTGCATCTAACTCAAGTTTGGTTGCATCTTAAGGAGAATTATGCATATTATTAACCATTAATAAAACTAAGGATTGATTGTAATACTGAGGTATTACCTCACTACAAACTAGATTATAGAATCCTAAATTATGATTATGGGTATTATGAGCCAATAGAAATTGATTCATAATTTGAAGAGGTTGAGGTAATGTCACATTCTGATTTATAGGTGGAATTAGGTTTAGTGCTAGTATGTTTAGGAGAACATTGGGGATGGGATCCAACATATGTCCATGTGGATTGAGTTGCCTGTCCACTTTGATTACTTTATCATATTAAAGAGGCAAGTTGGTTACTATTGGATCTCTCCTTATGAAAGTGGTATTCCATGGGTCGAAGGTATTTTTAAACATATCTAAGGATAATGGGGCATTTGACCTATACAAATTAGTTAATCTATTGTAAATTTTCTAAAAACATGAATTGAAATGGTATATATTCCCTTATCATGTAATAAAATTATTGTTAAAATATAATTGAATCTACAACCTAACTAAATTGGACTAAAAACTTGGTATTTAATTGATTCCATCCTATAATTGAATTTTCAGGGAGGTCAAGGAACCAATCATAACCTTGATCAAGAAAGGTGAAGGGGAATATGAGATACATTTTGTATGATGTAATGTGATATTCTTCAATCCTTCTAATGTTTGGAGTGGGATTTGAAAGATAATGTTCAGGTTTATGGGTAGATCATGCACATCACTGAGAACATTTATAATTGATCCATGTAGCTAGGTTATGGCCATTTAGATTGGTCTATTGGTGATATATTTTAGGGATGATTTGGTTGGGTATAATAATCTCTTAGGTCTACCATAGTTGGATCTAAGACATCTATGTGATTAAATAAAGAGGAAAAATAATTAATCTTCTTTGTCCCAACTTGATTCTAGACCATAAGACTTTTGAAGAATAATCTAGAGTGATAAAGCCCAATAAATTATTAGTATGATTTTAAACATACAACTACAAACATACAAATGACTCACTGGTCTTAATCAATGAATAAGCTCAAATCATATGGGACTTAATATTAAAAAATGGGATATGAAATATTTCTAGGTCTTCCTTATAGAACCAATTTCTATTAGCTTAAATTATGATACACTCTAACATAATTATGAATTAACTATGTGAATGAATAAAAATAGTTAACAACTCATGGGACAAAAGACTCCCCTTATTTTTAAGATCTGTCAGTGATCTAAGATCCAAGAAAATTTAAAAATATTATAGCATGGGTAGGTTGTGATCATTTCCACCAAAGGTTCAAATGTTTTATTTTAGATATTCAATATCTTACTATTTGGTTCCTCCATCAATGGGTTATTTACAATCTAAATGGGTAAATCATTTATCATTTAAAAAAAGGATGAGTAGGGAAGAAAAGAGATAGATATTTGATTGAGATAAGTCTTCAAATATTACAAATTAAATTATTGTGGTTTTTAGTTAATCATTGGGCATCAAATATGACTATTGCTCAAATTAAAACACCACAATGAGCAAAAAAGCAATTAAAAATATGTGAACATGGAATTTAGAATTCTATTCAAAGAAAGTAATTACACCAACTTGTAGCTATTTGTACACTATGACTAATTTAAGCTTCAATATGACTAGAATGAAATCTTAAATCTAATTCAACTAAATGTTGTAAAATTTAATTATATATTCACTTGCACACTAATAATATCATAAAACTTCCTTGCATAGATTACTTCTCAAATCAAGGCTTCTAGTAAACCATCAAGAAAAAAATAGTAGGAAGGGTAGGTGAAACCCTAACTCAATCTCAACAAAGTTTTGATATTCAAATGTTTCAACCTTATAATATAATCAAAATTCTAAAATTATGAGGGAGTAATATGTGTAATCCTAGTGTGATTCTTATAGTGTTTTGGGATCAAATTTGTAGGCCCCTTACAATATCAAGCAATATTGATTATATAAACAATGATAGTCCATCATGGTTATGGTGTATAACCATTAATTAAATGATATTGATAAAAACATTAAATACTAACTGATTAGAAATCAATATTTTGTGATAACACATTAAAAAAGAATAAGATAAGATCGATCTAGTCATGGAACAATTTAAGATACAAATTCAAGGATGGAAGTGGCTCAAATCTCCCATGCATTCCAATTTCCAAGGAACAATAAGCACTCTCTAGTATTTAATTTTCCCATTAACTGATCATTGATCAAAACAGACAAAGCCAAATCATTACAAACCAATACTAATGATAAATCCATTGGATCTTTATTCTAGCCTCATCCATTCCACATGTTTATGCTTATTCTCAAGAAAACAAATCCCCTTCCATAGATGCTATTTCTTATTAAATGTTGATACCCAAGTAATATTAAAACAATGGATTATTTCAAATCTATAAATATATGCATCCATTTCAAAGAAAAACATTTATCCTAATTCCATTTTCCACCTCTCTAAATTTTTTTAATCCTATTAATGTTGTTATGGAATGATATCTTGGTTCACCCCTCATATGAATGCTTCTATGTGATTGTTATCTCCATATTCATTTTCATCTTATAAATAGCTCACTATATATTTGATTTAGGGTATTTTCAAACTAACTCTGGGTTCAAAATTTTCAAGTCTATGAATTACAGTTGATTACTCTCCTTTGCCTACTATCTTTGGTTGGATGTCAAAATAATCCATCACTAGCCCATCACTTGATCTTTGCCTTAGCCATCCAATTTTCACTCTCTATTTGTTTATCTGGACATTATTCTAGGTTGCCAAACTTATCCTTCACTATCCTCATGGTTTTATCATGGAGACATGGTTTCATGTTCAACACTACTATTACTTTAAGGCATCAGGCTTCCAGGTTAATGAGATTTTGACATGTGGATGACTCTCGCTACTCCACTTTCTTGAAATTGATTATAAAATAAACAATGCTGATGCCACCTCTGGGTCATGGAGATGCTAACACATGGATGGAAATCAATGATTCACTTATTTGATAATGATTTTATAATAGGCTATGCTAATATCACATCTAGGTCATTAGAATGATGATAAGTGGATAATTTTTGATAATCTGATTGATTCATGATGATTGTATAATTAGATATGTTGATGTCACCTTAAGGTCATTGGGATGTTGAAACATGGAAGAATCTCATGGGAAAAATATTTATCACTATTGGTAGACTTTTAGGCCACTGAGCTTCCAATTTTAAAACTTGGTGCAATCCTAGGGGCATAGGGATTTATATCGCTCCTACATTTTCACCAACCTAGTCATCGAGATCATAAAAGTAATTATCCATTTAAATAGATTCAATTGTGAAGTGTTTCAATTTTTTTAAACAAAGACAAAACAAAGGAAGACTTGGGAAATAATCAATAAGATAGTCAAAATCAAAACCTATCAAATCATGAATGATGATTGAACAAAGGGTCTGATGGCACATAATTAACATGAGAAGTGCAAAACTAATTTCAATCCAAAATGAAATTTGCTACTAGTAACCCAAAATGTAAATAATCCTTGATTTTCAATGGACACTTAGAGCATTCAAACATTATTTTAAATGAAACAAAATGTTTTAACAACTAAATAAATATTTTGAATGGATAATATGATCATTTAAATTAGAATTTGAACTAAACATGTACTAATCATAACCATAAATATAGTCAAAAAGTGTAATAATGTAGCATAAGGTAAATACTTCAACACAAAGCCTTTGGATCAATGATAAATATAATGAATCAACTCAGTGAAGAATAAAATGAAGCTATGTCAATCATCAAAGCAAATTTAGCTCATGAATTAGAGACCAAAAAATGGCAACCAATTTATGCAAATTGAGTGGTACTCATAAAAAAGTCATATCAGAATGCAAGAATACACAAAGAAAATAGCTATGTTAAAACAAGAGGGTCCCTATGTGATAAAAATGAGTATGGGGCATGTTGGAAACAATAGTGACACTTTGACTATTAGAGTTCACTCACAATAACAAGGTAAGTGAAATGTTTTGGATAAGTGTTCAAAATCTAAGATAGATCAAACACTCTATAGATATTCTTGAGGAAATGTTAGAACTACAATAGGATAAGCTATTTGAAGAGGGATTTTAAAGTGAAGAAGGTAGAAAAGAGTAAATCACTAGATATTTTACAATGCTTAATTAAAAAGGTCTCTAATGATGGAGATGGAGATGTATATATTACAACCTCAACCTTGCATTGATGCACTGATGCATAACTTATTGACTCTATATCCTCCTAACATATGACTTCTATGAAGGAGTGTTTCTATGAATATGAAATATATTATGGTGGTGATGTCTTTATTGGAGACAACTCAACTAATGAATTGTGGGGAGAGGAAGATTTAATCTAAGATTAAGAGATAGGAGGATAAGGAATCTCCTAGGTTTTTTTTCACATTCTTGGCCTTTTGATGAATTTTATCTCTATGAGAAATATGAATAATATTGGTGTCTAGGTCTCATTCAAAAGAGATGGGTGAGAAATGGTACACGTGGAGCCATGGTGTTGGCAAGGGGAGTTCACAAAAATAATTTGATTAGGATGGATATGATTTTAGTAAGAAGTTCATGTAATAACTCAGTTGTCCCTAAGACCGATGTTGATGTAGGAATGATAACATTGCTCTTGATAGAGGAAAAATGATTTCACATCAAAGATTGGGCCATATTAGTGATAAAGGTTTATGAATGTTGGCCAAATAATATGTAAAAAGGGATGAAGGATTTTTATTTGGACTTCAAATTCTATGAGAATTGTGTCTATGGAAAGTAGAGTTAGGTAAAGTTACCCAAATATGTTGCATGTAAGCAAGTGAAGTGTTGTAGCTGATCCATGGTGATGTTTTTGTACCAATCGATGTCTCATCAACTAATAGGTTTGTATTGTATGTGTCTTTTATAAATTAATATACTTTTAAAACCTAGATATATCGTGTTTAGAAGAAATATGAAGTTCTAAAGAAATTCAATGAATTCAAAGCCTTTGTAGAGAACCAAATGGAGAAGAGGATCAATGTATTACACATGGACAATGATGGTGAGTATTTATCCAAGGAGTTATATTAATTCTATAGGTAGATCAGTATTCAAATATTAAATATGAATCCATATACACCATAGTAGAATAAAATCATAGAAAAGATGAACAAAAAACATATGGATAAGGCTTGGAGTATGTTGAGTGGTGCACATTTCATACATAATTTTGGAGCTAAAGTAGTTACTTTGTATTGTTACCCATTTAAAAAATATACGACATCGACATTAGTTGATAAGACTCAAAATAAGTCTGGACCTATAAGAATCCTACTCTCATATCCCAAAGTAAAAGATATCAGAATTTGATGCAAATTTTGTAATGTGTATCTCCATTTAGTATGGGGATGGAATCAAACCTTATAAGCTATGAATATTAAGAGAAATACTATGTTGTATATATAGAATGTAGTATTTAGGAAGATTCATAAGGCCTCTACACATGAATAACTAAAGGAATAAATAAAAATGTGTACATTGAGAGATATGTTGAAGAGGTTGTATTTGAGTATGGCACGACAAATAAAGGGTCACAAGATGAAGAAGAGGATATAGTAACTCTAAATCTAAGGAGATTAGAATGGGTGCACAAAAATCCTAAAATTTATATCCCACCTAACTTTGATATTAATTACTAATAACGATGAACCTAAGATAATGAGAGAAGTTGTGGGTTGTGTAGAGAGAGAACATCTTTGAAAAAGGCTATGAAAGAGGAGATGGAGTCTCTAGATAAGAATTATATTTGAAATTTAGTTAAGATACATTTTAGATGAAAATATATAGGTTTTCATTAGGTTTTCAAAAGGAATAAAAATGTCTAGGGAAGATGGAGAGGTATAATGCTCACTTGGTGGAAAAATGTTTCTCTCACTTTGAGGGAATTGACTTTGATGATACCTATTATCCTATTGTAAAAAAGTTTTCAGTTATATTTTTTTAAGCCTTTATTTTTACACTATTTAGAGATAGAAAAAATTAATGTGAAATTAACATTGTTGCATGGGGATATTAAATAATAAATTGGCATGTTACAACATGATGGCTTCAAGGTTAAGTAAAGGGAAAAGGGATTAGTCTATAGATGAATGAGTCATTTTCTAGATTTTAGAAATCACCCAAAATGTGGAACCATAATTTCAACAACTATGTGGTTAGACTTAGAATGTACACTACAATGTTGATCCTTGTGTTTACTATAAATAAAAGGATGATCATTTTGTCATCAAAGTCCTCTATGTGAATGACATATTTATAATTAGAAATGACATGGACATGAGTTATTAGGATATTTATCTTTGTAATGGAAATCAAATGGGATTGTGAAAATGGGGAGCTTTGGGTGGACCAGAGGAAGTACATTGAGATGACATTGGAAATTCTTAAGATACATGATAATAAATTTATGTACACCCATTTCCCAATTGATCAAAAGTTATCAACTTGGTAATGTATATAGACTCAAGAGAAGTTAGAAGACATATCTCAAGTTTCATATTTGAGTTTTGTGGGAATCCTGATGTATGCAATGGTTTATACAAGATCTAACATTGCACAAGTAGTAGGAGTAGTTAGTAAATTCATGTCCAATCAAGTAATATGTATTAGGTAGTGGTGAAGATAATCTTTATGTTACATCTTGATTCCTCATTGAGCAAACTATTTGACTATCCATGGATATTTATAGTTGACACATGATTGGGTTATATTTTTGGACTAAGATTTGAGATATATGCTATTATGGGATAATATGATATTGATTAGGTACATGTTTTCACTATTATCAGTTAGTTTTAGTGTGTTTTTACTTTATGAACATGTGGATGTGTTACCTTAGTTATATTTTATGATGTATGGTTATCATATTGATATGATATAACTACCTGCTTTATTGTGAGGTTGATGCAGGAGAACCCATCCATTAGAGTGTGATGGAGGGAGAGAATCATCTAAGAGGGTGATGTAGGTGGAGAGGTTAGACGATGAAAAATAACTGGCCAGAACCCTACATACACCACAATAAATAACACACATTATAAATTCATAATGAAATGAGTAACATATGTTGGAGAGTTGAGGTTGTCATTGATGTCAAATGATTGAAGGTGTTATTGATGTTTTGACAAGGAATTAATGATAAATGTTGACTTGATTAAATAGTGACAAAGCATCAAAGTGGCATGGAGAAGCTTTCTAGAGAGAGAGAGAGAGAGAGAGAGAGAGAGAGAGAGAGAGAGAGAGAGAGAGAGAGAGAGAGAGAGAGAGAGAGAGAGAGAGAGAGAGAGAGAGAGAGAGAGAGAGAGAGAGAGAGAGAGAGAGAGATCATTGATTAGTCTATAATACTAATATATCTTAAGAGTAGAAAGGATATATTGTGTCTTTTTGATAACATATTAAATTTTGTTTAGATTCTTTTGAATGATATAGGGCCTTGATGAAGTCAACATGGTAGTCATCATGATGAAGTATGTGGCATGGAGTGGCTTGTTATAGCATGCCTAGAAATCTTAAGCTTATGGTATGAAGAGTCTAGCATGGATGGATGATAGCTTGAGAGCATGATGAGAAGCTATTTCACATGTTGAGGATGTGTGGAGTGTAATACAATGGTTTTTCAAGTGTTTTCAAGAGTCAAGACTGACTGGTGGTTCTAGGACCTATCTTGCTAATGGCCTAGTGAGGTAATATCAGGGGTAAAGATGATTTTCTAAGTTTTTTGAGCCTATATGAGCTTGTTTTGTGGTTTTTAGGTTGCTTCAAGAATGTGTACCAATTTTGAGGTGAAGCCTTGAAGGATAAATCTTAAAAATTTGTTTTGAGGTCTTAAGTTCTTACAAAGTGAAGTCTCCTAACTTGAGAAGGATCTTTATGAGCTTGTTGGCATATGCAAAGGTTACATGGTGACCCTATATCTTCATGTAATTTTATTAGGAATCCTAAGAACATTTGAAAAGTATTAGTTTGTAGATTAAGGGTTCAAGCTATATGAACAATTGCTAAGACTAGAAGTCGGTTTTGGTCTCCCAAAACCCTCATTTTGACCTGATGACAAAAAACTTGATGAAAATGACTCATAATGGTTTAGTGTGTCTTATTAATTTATTTTGGGTTATTTTTAAATCCTCTAGGATTCCCTAGGTATGATTTTTTTCATGACATTGTGTGTGGGCCCCAAATAAAATATCATGTTTCTAAAGAAGATGATATAGAAGACAAAAGTTGCAAAGGACCAATTGATAAAATGGATTATTGAAGATTTTTGAGACTTATAGTTTCTATACATATTTTTGTCCTCAAGTGATCTTATTTGGTGTTTCAAGTTCCTTAGTCTCTAGAAGCTTGAATGGAGAAAATAATGCAAAATCTAGACAGTCATGAAAAGTTGTTTTTGGAGGTGTTAGCTCACTAGATTGAAGAATTCAAATGCATGAGGCTATATTTCATGACTTTTTATTCATGTAAATTTTTGGTATATTTTTTGAATATATATTCTCTTTTAAAGTTTGCTTTTTGAGTGTGAAAAGTGAATTTTCTCTTGATTGGTTTTTGATAATCCTTGGAAGTTCTGAGTGAGTCATTTGAAGTATAAAAGTTGAGTTTGTTTTGCCTTTGATGTTGATACTATATGTATATGATGAGGTTTTAAATGTGTTACAATAATTTTATAAGTGATTTATTTATCATGATTGATATGATCAAGGTGTTTCTTCCTTCATTCTATAAGACTAGTTTTTGAATTTATTGGCAGTTCTATGTAAGCTGATTAAAGGAGTTGGTTTGAGCTTGTTTACCTTGTGGAATGACATATAACATATAATGGGATTTTGTATAAGTAATGAATTAACCTTATGAGTTTTAATTTCATTGTAGTTTAGTTGATCAATATGTTTTATGATTCATCTTTTGAGATTGTATTTTTCATATATTTAGCCTAATAGGGCTAGTAAGACCTAGTGGAGTGTCTATGAGGAAATAAAATGAAATGAATATTTTAAAGTCTTGAAGGGGTCAGTATAGGTTATATTATAATTTTATCTATTTTAATTAAGTGTTGTTTAAGGTATTTTGGGCCCATGTGCTTCAAAGTTCAAGCGAGAGAATGGGAGACCTAAGGCTAATAGGTCTTCATGAGCCTAAAGGGTGGTAAGACATATTAGAGAGGCTTATGTCTAAAATAAGTATTTATTATGATGGTAACATGTACTTATTTGATAGTTTGTGTTGATAAAAGTATGGAAAAGATGTTTTGGCTGACAAAGGTAGTGTATGAGGTAGTGTGTGGTATAAGAAGAGGTCTAAAAGGCTTGTTTGGATTGTTAGATAATGCAGTTGTGAAGAAAAAAGAATAATAATTTATAGGGGTATGATATCCCATGGAAACCATCATAATATATTGTTGAAATATTTTAAAAGGGTTTGATAGTATTTCTTCTAGGTCTGACTATGTGCATAAGGCAAACTTGAGTGAAGAAGAAGAGGGATTATTGCATGCCTATGTGAGAGGCTTGTATGAGGTAGAGAGGTAGAGAGGCTTGCATGCCCTTGTGTGGGTGCTCAACATCTAGGGCAAGTTGGTGCTTGTCCATCCTTAGGGGTTGGTTCTCCTTGTCAAGTGGGTACTTGACTAAATATTGTTTCATTCTTTATAGGACAAGTAGTATAATGGGTGTGATAGTGGGTTTTATCCCCCATGAGTTTTTCCCACATAAATGTTGTGTTATGATGTGTTTCTCATGTTCATGCTTTGTATGTGATCTCCTTGGCTTGATGCTAGTCTAGTTACTTATGCATTATTGTATTGATTCATGAATGATAATGAATGAATAATAAGTGGATTGACAAGGAAAGATTGGTTAACTTATTTAGGCCCCCCTCTCAGTCATCTTTTACCTCCAATAATTAGTATCAAATATAGTCCTTCAAAAGTATTAACATCTTAGAGGTGGTCTTTGTCGTATAAGATATCTTTTGATGAATAAAAAGTGTTCTATGATAGTGAGGAAGAAGAATCTGATCTAGAAGCTAAGCACATGAGTTACCTTGGTGATTTGAAGGAGAAAATAAATAGGAATCACAAGATGAGGTATGTGATCAAAGGTCTTGAATCATAAGTTAGGATTCTTGAGGAGTGTTTGTATAGGAAGTCCAAGAATGATGAGAAGAAGAATCAAGAGTTGATAAAGTCTCTTGAAGAGAAAATATGTAGATTGAAGAATGACATGGATAAATAATTCAAGGAGGATAAGGAGACCATCAAAGATCTCAAAATTTAGTTAGAGGTTGCAAGTTCAAACATGAAAGATAGAGAAGATGAATTCAATCAAATGAAGGTTGAAAAGGAGTCCTTGAAGAATGAGCATGAGCAGGTTGTAGATAGGTTGAGTAAGCTAAAAAAGAAGCATGAGAATCCTGAGCAAGTCAAGGAGAATTCAAACTTAGATATTAATATAAGAAGGTCAATTAGACAACCAAATTCTATGAGGTATGTTGGTTCATTCCATAGTCATTGTTATGCATTCAATAAGAATGGTCATATAGCCAATAACTATAGAAGGAAGTCATTCAAGGATGGACATCCATAGAGATATGGTAGAAGGAATAATTGGTCATGGAGGGATATTATATCTCACCAGATAAAAAATTATATATAATGTTGTTTACTTTAGTTGTGATAAAGAAGGTCATATTGCTAGATTTTATCCTAATAAAGTTGTTAAGCCCTCAAGTCATATAAAGAAGGGAGAGAATTCTAAAGTTATAAAGAAAGGTCAAACTTTGGTACGGAGAATTAAAGTAGTAAAGTCTGATTTAGTTGAGCCTAAGGGTCATGATGATCTATTTTCCATGGTGGAATAAGTTTTAGACAAGGAGAAGTTTCATGGTTGCCAAGAGTTTTTATTAACTACATTCATAGAAGAAAAGAAAGATGACATGTTGAATGAGCCAAATGCCTTAGCCAAGCTTAAGAGGAAGTTGAGAGATGGCATTGGGTCTAGTAAGGTAATGGAGATCTAGGAGTCTCCAGAGTTCATAACATTCTAGAGTCATGAGAGAAGAGGTGGCTTTATTATGCTTCATGAAGACATTTCTTAGTTTCAAGAAGCATGTTGCAAAGATCATCTTTGAAAGGTATGTTGTTTGGGATTATCTATCTCAATCATGATGATGATTTTTTTAAGGTTTATTTTATGGTCCTAAGTGTAAACAACTGATATGCATTGGATTGGAGCTAAGAGTTTGGCCTAGTAGATGATCTTGAGAGAAATCAAGGTTGTGTGTAGATTTTTGGGATGAGAGAAAATGTAATTGTTGATGTGATCTTGTTTCAGAGGTCCTATGGGGAGTAATAAATTCTTTGTGTTCTTTTGAAATTGAAAATAATCATTTTAAAATTATTGTGTGCTTGTCTAAGTCATCTCAATCTTCCTATCATATCTCATTGAGTGAATAGTTTGATGATGTCATATATAGCACATGTAGTGTGTCAGAGGAAGTTGGTCATATGGATTTGTTGATATTTTTACCTAGTTCATGTGGTCCAAGTTTCAAGTCTTGATATGATTTCTAACAAAAGATATGGTTATTCAAAGTTTCCCTCTTGAGCAGATTTGCTTATTCCCATACTTAGCCATTTTTGTGTTAAAATATGACTGTTGGAATTTGAAAATTCAAATTTTCAAAGGAATTTGAGAGGATTGTTTGGATTTTATAAGTCATTATAGTGATATTATATTTTTTTAGTGAAAGGATTTTTTTTGAATCTATGTAGAAGACCCTCCAAGTGGTGGTTTGTTTTAGGTGTCCTTTTAAGAGAATTTATAGCGAGTTAAAAGTCAAAGTTACAGGTTTATTTTGAGAGAAATGGAGTTGTTTATTTTTTAGAGGTTCTTTTAGTGATCTAGATCACATAAAGGGATGAACTATCTGATAGATTTTATTTCTATCTCCATGAAGAACATTCCCATGCTTTGTAGTTGATCTAAAAATGTGTTCTTATGCAAGGAAGTCAACTTAAAAGTTGGTTGGGTTTGAGGGTTCTGATAATGGCAGAGTAGGTGTATTTGTATAATTAATTAGTAATGTTCATCATCTTGAGTAAGTTTTTTTGAGTGTTTGAATATGTTCTCAAGGTCTTATGGTTCCTATAGATGTACTTTATTTGATCAGTTTGTTCTAAGATTGGTAGAGCCAGGCCAAAATATGAAAGGTAGTGTTGTTGAGGGTTTGATGTTGACAAACCCTAAAGAGATTGTTCTTGGTGAATATGTGCTTGCAATGGTTTGTGATGATCAGTTTTCACTAGGTAAGGTTTGTGCAAATATTTTTATTTATCTATAAGATCTTAATTTATTTATGTGTGCTCTTTTGGTGACTTAAGTGACAAAGATGAAGTAGGGGTATGGAGAGTTCTTGGTTAGTATTAAAGACATTTGCTTGTGTGAGTATCATTGGTGTTCATATGTTCTAAGGCAATGTGGTGATCTGAATTTGATAATTTCATGTTTTAAGAACCCTGAAGGTGTTCTTAGAGGTCCTGAAGGTGAATGTTTTTTGTAGCATCATGTTTATTGTAATCTTGAAGGAGATTGTCTTATGTGTGCTCTTGAGACTATGATTTATAGTTCAATGGTTTGTTTGGTGTCTTGATGACCTCATAAGGTAATAAGGGGATGTTGTATCTTTTTTTCATCTTATTAGAACCGTAAATTTATTCTCATATGTTTTGTAGATGAGTACTTTTTATGAAGACCAAGGGGGAGTCTTTTCAGTTTACTTGAAGGAGATTGCATGATGTTAGGGGGAGTATATGAGATGCTTGCCTAGAAAATTAATCTTGTATTAAAAAAAGTATGATATTTAAAGTGTTTTAATATTTTAAGTGGTGTAAATCATAGATCAGGCTCAAGGA
Organism: Torreya grandis; assembly: GCA_037957365.1. NCBI lineage: Eukaryota > Viridiplantae > Streptophyta > Pinopsida > Cupressales > Taxaceae > Torreya > Torreya grandis. Next base: position 76,622 of record JARHVA010000854.1, on the reverse strand, counting down.
TTAGATGGTTTTGTGTAGAGTGCTCTTTGTCATTAATGGCAAAGGGGGAGAGAGAAAAGAGAAGTGTTTCCATCAATAACAAAGGGGATAATGTTGGAGAGTTGAGGTTGTCATTGATGTCAACTAATTAAAGGTGTTATTGATGTTTGTAAAAGGCATTAATGACAAATTTTGAATTGATTAAGTAGTGAAAAAGCATCAATGTGGCACGGAGAAGATTTTTAGAGAAAGCTTAAGAGAAAGAGTGAGCTAGAAAGAGATCATTGATTGGTCTCTAAGACCAATATGATCTTAAGAAAATAAAATATGTATTTTGTATTTTTTATAACATGTTAAATGTTGTTTAGAGTCTTTTGAATTATATAGGTCCCTGATGAAGTCAACATGGTAGTTATCATGATGAAATATGTGGCATGGAGTGGCATGTTATATCATGCCTAGAAAACATAAGCTTGTGGTATGAAGAGACTAGCATGGATGGATGATATCCTAATATCTTGATGAGAAGTTATTTTAAATTTTTAATATGTGTGTAGTGAAATAAAATAGTTTTTCAAGTGTTTTCAAGAGTCAAGTCTGACTGGTGGTTCTAAGACCTATCTTGCTAGTGGCCTAGGGAGGTCCATATCAGGGCTTAATATGAGTTTTCAAGTTGTTTGAGCCTATATGAGATTTTTTTTTGGGTTTTTTAGGTTGTTTTAGGGATGTGGACCAATTATAAGGTTAATCCTTAAAGAACAAATCTTAAAAACTTGTTTTGAGGTGTCAAGTGCTTATAAAGTGAAGTCTCCTAGACTGAGAAGGATCTTTATGAGCTTGTTGGCACATGCAAAAATTGCATGGTGACCCTATATATTTATGGTAATTGAGTAAGAGTTATAAGAATATTTTCCAAGAATTAGTTGTGTATTAAGGGTTTAGGTTGTATGAACAATTACTAATACTGGAAGTAGGTTTTGGTCTCCCAAAACCCTCATTGTTGACCCAATGATGAAAATCACTCAGAATGGTTTAGTGTGTCTTGTTAATTGATTGGGGGTTGTTTTAAAATCCTATAAGATTCCCCAAGTATGATTTTTTTTTCATGATAGTGTGTGGGCCCTGCATAAAAGATCATGTTTTTGAAGAAGATGATATAGAAGATAAAAATTGCAAAGGACTAGTTGATCAAATGGATTATTGAAGATGTTTAAGATTTATAGTTTCTACCCATGAAATTTTATATACATATTTGATTCCTAAAGTGTTCTTATTTAGTGTTTCAAGTTCCTTAGTCGCTAGAAGCTTGAATGGAGAAAATAGTGCAAAATCTAGATAGTTATGAAAAGTTGTTTTTGGAGGTGTTAGCTCACTAGATTGAAGAATTCAAATGCATGAGGACGTATTTAATGAATTTTGAGTCATGTCCATGTTTATGTGTGTGTGTGTGTGTGTGTGTGTGTGTGTGTCTTTTTCAAGTTGGCTTGTCAAGGTGTGAAAAGTGAATGTTCTCTTGACTAGTTTTTGACAATCCTTGGAAGTTCTAAGTGAGTCATTTGAAGTATGGAAGTTAAGCCTATTTTGTCTTTGATGTTGATACTATAAGTATATGGTGAGGTTTTCAAGGTGTTATAATACATATC
>JARHVA010000854.1:0-70000 GCA_037957365.1 Torreya grandis | reverse complement strand
GGATTATCCGATGATTCATGTGTGTTGAATCTTATTTTATTATATCTTCATATAGATTTAAGTATGCAACATAATTACATAATGAAAATGGCTGTGTTGGGTCATATGCCTAAGATTGTAGTTAGGATTATGATTTATCTAGTCATAAAATGTTCGAAGGATCAAAACTATAACCATACTAAAAAAATCCTCCAAAAAAATGGAAGGAGATGTTCAAATGAATATTATAACAAGTTTATGAGTTTCTATTTCTCTGTAAATGATTGATTGACTGATAGTTTATATGTATTCAGTACTGAATACTTGTGTGAGACATATTATGAGGATGATAATGTGTATAAATTCTTGATTACATTTAGCATGTAATGGTGCATTGTGATGTGTGATTATAAGTTATTGAATGATGGTATGTAGTTAAAACTTAGGGTATACCTGGGTGGTATAACCCCATACTTGGTTGATTGTTATTATATATGTGTGTCACTTGATCCTTAAAATTAAAAGTTTAGGTTATGTGTTTTTATGTAGTTGGGAATCTATGATAGTATGGGATATCATAGAGTACTACAATATAAATGTATGTTATACCTAGATGGTATATACTATAATTGTTATGCCTAGACTCATACCTACATTTGACTGATGTAATGTATACTAGTTGATTACTACTAAGAATAGATTATTTTATGACAATTGGTATGAATTTGTGTATGCGTGCATATAACCTTTGAGATTTTAACAAATTCTATGATAGTATATTATTATGTTTCATGAGAACTATGACTTGATTTGATACGTCCAGTTACTTGAATAAAAATTTATGTTTCCATGTATTTAAGATCATTTTATGTGATTGATTGTGGAAAACTAGTAGTTATATCTTAGAATACTAGACCATGGTAATATGGGTTATCATAGTGTGTAGTATGTTTGGAAACTAGTAGTGGTAGTTAATATTTACAGTTAAATATGTATTTACCTAGGTGGTATAAACTGTAGTCATTATTTCTAGTATGGATAGAAAATAGTGTAAGATTCATTCATACATTTGATGGAATACATGTATGCTTTAGTTACTCATATGTTTAACATGTTATATGATGTGTTTTCTAGTAAGATTTAAATTAAATGAATCTTTTTTTTGAATTTTATTTGATCAATCTACATTGTTGATATAGAGTAAGGAGTGAGATGGACTTCACTATCTTACTAGTATCATAATGACAAATGAAGGTAGTTCGATCAAGTGGTGTGTATGAATTTGATTGATCTATAGATCGTTATTATTCATTATTCAAAAAAATTTGGTCCATAGTATGCTTAGTGATAAATTATAATTTCATTAGTAACATTTACATGTTTTTTTGATATCTTACAATAGAATGGTTTTATATGATACACTACATGTTTACTTTTGAAATCAAATATCACACAAGTACTTGCTTGTCTCTTTGGATTCCCATGCCATCACTATTTACTCATTCATGAAGGGAGGGCCATTTCTCAATGAGATTAGTGTAGGGGATCATTGGTCCATGGTTATGTGTGGAAAAGTGCTATGATGATGGTCTCCCTCCCCAAAATAGTACTACTTATTGAGATGACACTTGAGATTACCATAGATACTTGAGTTCAGGAACTATACTCTAGGAGAGCCATGTATTTTATATATAAATTATATTGTATTGTAATTATTATCGAATATTATCATGAAGAGTTGTAATTGATTATTATTTTACTTTGATAGTAGTGGTTATAGACTTGTATCAGTCATGGCTAAGTTAATATAATTATTTTTTAAATTTGCATTATAATTTACTCTCATGATATTAGAGATCAATGGCATATTCTATAATTTTCTTGTTTGATATCATCATGCTTTGAGTATTTCATGTGGCCTCAATAATTTTTCATGGTGTAATCTATTTTTGGTATATACAATTGATTAGTAAAAAGAATTCACGTATTTCTGGTTGACCCTATCGAGGTTGTTGCATGTAGTATCAGATTTATGGCTCAAATTTTAGGACCTAATGAGTCCATTAGAATTTTTATGTCTTTTTATTCATCAGTGTGAAGCTATTAACATGAAGTATTTCATTGGTATTTGGGATTTATAGTGCCTCAATGTGGAACCATGTTTGACCATGATTGGATTTTTGATACTTTATATATTCCCCTATATGGCTTGATGACTTTTGTAAGTGTGTGACATTCATGAAATAGGTGTGGGGACATTGAGTGTGTATCCTTAAGAGCACTAATACTCTTTTTAGATTGTTAAGGGGTTGGTTTGTTTAGTGTCCCAATGGTGATGGTTGTATATGAGGCTTGGGTAGGTGAGTACATAACATAGTTAATGAAGTTGTGAAAAAGGGATTTCCACCATAATTTGATCACTTAAATCGAACACATCGAGAGTGACTACATCCTTTCTTGATTATCAAGTCATCTTTGTCATTGTGTTTTATGTTATGAGTGTTTATTAAACACGGGATTCTTGTCACTTAAGTATATTTGCTTAGTTTTTGTGTTTTATGATCGCTAATCCTATAAATAGAAAATATTATAAGACCATTTTTAGTTGGTACCACCTAGTGCAGTGGGAATTTTCTTGTAGTAGAGTGTTGTTGTTTTGGTTTATAATTCCTTTTGTGTTGGGAGTTTGTTTATGGAATTTTTACCCTTAAGTTATGTGGGTTAGGAAGAAGTGACATATCTCTTAGTTAGATTAGAGGTGAGTTGTTATAATCTCATTCTCCTTTGACATTAATATAATACTAAGAGTATTCATATTTTCATGATGTTGATTTAGTATTCTCTTAAATGGAAATTTGTTTCTGAAATATTTTTTGACTATATTCCCTTAAAGTCTATCAGGGAATATATTCTACTTCTTTTTTAGAGAGAAGTTTTAGGATAAGATGGATTGGTACATCTTGTGGTTAATGTATTTTTTCCAGTTATGGAAATAGATTGTGATACCATACTGACAAATTTGGTAAGTAGGTAGTGTTTTGTCAAAATTGAGTTGTAATTTTTTCTTTTTACCTTACAAGGGTATGTAGGAGTTTTTGAGATGATAGTTCTCTACTTTTCACTTGTTACTCTTTAAGGTCACTACTTTATCTAATCTTGTGTACTTAGACCACATGGAATGGCAAACCTAGAATTATATATTAAATTCTAGATTAAGAACTATACGTTGATTATAATTATTATGTTATTATTCACCCTTGATTAGATTGATATTATTCTATTTTTGGATTAAATAATGTTGGTTTTAAGAGTTATTTTTGTACCTTTCACCAAAAACAAGTAGGGTATAGGATGTGTGGAACATCTTGTCAATCTAGGGGTTGAGATAAACTTTTAATTTGTTGTTTTCTAGCTGAGCAAGCTGGGAGATATTGCCTCACTTATTATTGTATTAGGTTGAAAGGATAGTGTGATCCTTGGGATTTATATATCATGTTAATTTTAAAATCGCTTCCTCTTAACCATGAATATAACACTATAAGTTAAAATGTGAATATGATATTAGTTATGTTTAGCTAGTGGCAACTTAATACAATTATAGACTGATTGTAATGATTTATCTTTTATGTATGTTGATATATCTATAATTATTTAGCATATATCATTACTCTATTAATATATACTTATGATTCATTAAACCTTGAGCACATTTTAGAGATCATTAGGTCATGAAGGCCTATGGGAAGAGTGGTGAATTAGGAATGTAAGTACTAAGTGATATGAGTGGATCCTACTTAATCTCACATTAACTCAGTAGTCATTGAGTTTGGATATGATAGATGGACTTGTCAAACCCAAGATTTGATAGGAAGACTTATCAAATTTAGATGTATGGCCATATGCATGTACGCAATGGAACATTTATTCCTTAATTTTGTGTACATTAGAAATATGTCATTTCCAGTTCCTATTCATCATCATACTTGTCAGGAACTTCATGGAGTATTGATAATATTGGAATCTTATACTTATTAAGAGCTATGTAGAGTAGCGATAATATTAACTTATACACATCATTCTTACCAGATTTCCTAAATACTTTTTTTAAGAATGAGAAAAACACTCTTTAGGTTAGAGAGTTGTGCATAATGGCTAGAAGATTTTATGAAACTCTCCCTAGTCATTTGTTTTGGCTTGTATGTTGATCTTATGTATTTTTAGAAAGTTAGTGAAACTTTAATTGAGATATGTGAGACCCTTCAAAGTAACATAAGTGGTCAATCTTATAGTATATAAGCTTGTCTTGCTAGTTCTAGACCTTAGGGTGGTCATGATAGAATCAATTAGAGTAAGTAATACTCTCAAACCATGTTTGCATAATTGGATGATGTCACAGAGTAGGGTCTTATGGGATCAATAAAATTGAGAATAATGTAACTTGAGAGAACTTTAATGATTTCTAAAGGTAATTTTACATTTATTTACTTGATGTGATAACTTATTTTGTGTTGAATAAAATTTTTAATTTTTATAATATATTTTATAAGAGTCATCTAGAATGATGACTAATTTTAGGGGAGAAGGATGTTACACCTTGATTCCTCATTGAGCAAACTATTTGCCTATCTGTGGATATTTATAGTTGACATATATGATTGGGTTATATATTTGGACTAAGCTTTGAGATATATGTTGTTATGGGATAGTAGGATATTAATTAGGTACATATTTTTACTATTTTGAGTTAACTATAGTGTGTGTTTACATTACGAACATGTGGATGTGATATTTCAGTTATATTTTATGCTATATGTTTATCATATTGATATGATTTAACTACCTAATTTTTTATTAGGTTGATGCAGGAGAACCCATTACTCAGAGTATGATGAAGGGAGAACATCATTGAAGAGGGTGACATAGATGGAAACTTTGGAGGATGACAGAGACTAGCAATAACCCTGCACACACCATAATAATTAACACACATTAGAAATATATAATGAAATGGGTAACCCACTATGTTTATTTTTGATTGCATTAAATAGTTGATGTTCATAGTTTTATAGCATAATTAATGGTCTTATGAAATTTATTTTAAATGATTTGCATAGTTAGAATAAATTTAGGTATTGATTTATGATATTATTGGCTTTATTCTAGTAAGGCATCACAATTATTAAGGTATCATTATTAAATAACAATTATATATATTCAGAGGAATATATTATTAGAAAAATAAAAAATAAAAATAAAAATAATAAAACACAAAAAAAAAGTGGGTAGCTTTGGAAAATGTCATATTTATGGAAAATAATTCTAAAACAAATTTAAAGAAAAATCAAGAAATAAAAATTAAAAAAAAAATCTTTAAAACAAGAAGGAAAACTCTATTTTAAAAGTGTTACGCCCATTTATAAAAAAAATATATGAAAGAAGGAAAGGAGCATCAAAATAAACTCTAAGATGAAAATTGTGAAGGGAGAGAGAGAGCCATAGAGGGAGGCATGTCACATAAGGAAGAAGGTACAAAGGGAATTGACTAAAAATCATACTAGGTAGGTGTTGTTTTCAATTCTCATAACTATGTAGAATATTTTAATACTTGGAAAAGGAAAATGTGTCAAATGAATTAAAAATTGTGTTTAATTGTTAAACACGAAATATATTGAGAGGGCAGCTGAATCAGTATATTATATATCTTATAAAACTTTCCCTTTATCAAATTCCACTTAATCAAACATTCAAGATATGCAATAAATCTCAAACAATAAACATCACACGAGAGAGAGAGAGAGAGAGAGAGAGAGAGAGAGAGAGAGAGAGAGAGAGAGAGAGAGAGAGAGAGAGAGAGAGAGAGAGAGAGAGAGAGAGAGAGAGAGAGAGAGAGCGGATATAACGTGGAAACCCAATGTGGGAAAAACCACAGAGAATCAATCTCAAATATATTCATGAGAACAAACCCACAGGAGCACCATACCCCTTTGCCAAGTACAAACCTTAGCTACAATTCATGAGCACTAACCCACAGGAGCTTCAAACCCCTTTGCCAAGCACCAACCCAGCACCTATTCGTGAGCACCAACCCACAGGAGCACCAACCTCTTTGTGTATACCACACACCTATCTTTCAATGTTGCTATCTCAACAAATGATAGATCAATATAACATCTCCTTCCTCTCTCTCACCTTTGCTCTTCTAAGCTAGATATAACCAATACAAATCATATTCATCTCTCACAATTGCTCTTCTAAGCTAGATATTACAATATCAAATCAACCTCTATGTCTCATATTACAAATGGCTATTCAAGCCTTTATTTATAGCTTTCCAAATGACCTTTGGCCTTCCCCCTTTGTGACCTTTCAATCCTCATGGAAAATGGTTCCAATCTTGGATGACCCTTCATATTCAAGCCTTTGAAAAGTCATGTGGTGACCCTTCATGACCAAAAACATCCTTCCCACTTTTGTCTTTATCTTTGGTGACTTTTCGTATTCCTCAAAGTGTCCCTTCATGAGAAATCCGCCCTTACTCTTTTGTCTTCACTTGGTGACTCTTGGTATTCCCCAAGATAACTCTTCATGGGAAAATACGTCCCATCCTTCTTTTGTCTTTACCCCATGGCTCTTTGACTTCTCCATGGGCCCTTCTTTTGTCTCATATGTAACCAAAAATATATTCATTAATATTAAATAAATATTAACTCATATTAGCCAAGATATATTTATTACAAACAACATTAAATGCAATGGGGCCTTTATCACCAATAATACTAAACCTTTGACATCAATGACAATATTTCCAACAATCTCCCCCTTTGTCATTGATGGCAACCTCAATCCTGAAACTGCCACATCTTGTCACTTACACATATTGTCATCTAAAAACATACAGTAACTCCCCCTTACTATAGCAACCTATATCTATTCCCTGTACCTATTTTCTACATCTATACCTATACTTATACATGTACCTATACTTGTACCTATTATTCTCCCCCTTTGACATCAATGGCAAAGGGCCTACCTGGAGCCACCACTTAGCTCTCCCTCACTTGATGCTAAACATCAATGGCAGGAAGTAATAGAAATTACTCCCAATTCCTCTTGCCAATCTTTGAATGTGTCCTTTGATCGTGCCTTTGAGAAGATATCTAACAAAACATATACATTGTTCCCTATCCTTTGAGCATCTGCAATCAACTCATTTGAATATTTTCTTCTAATCTCACAACCTTCAGCATGAAACCTTAATGTGTATCCTTGATCACAAATTTGACTAACACTCAACAAATTATGCTCAATACCTTTTACATACAAAACATTTTTATTCTTAATTCTACCATAATCCAAACTCAAAGTACCTTTTCTAGCTATCCTGGTAGTGGTTTTATCTTTAAATCTCACTATACCACCATTTATCTTCTTTAGATAAATGAACTTAATTTTATCACCTGTCATATGCCTCGAACATCCGCTATCAATTAACCATGGCTGATCTTTACCTCTCACATGCAGAGCTGTCTACACCATCATTGAATCTTCAAATTGTTTCTTCTACCATGAACATGTCTGAACCTTCTTCCTGATGAATGGATCTTTGACACTCTGATTCTTCTTCTTGATGAATGGAGCTTTGAAACTCTGATCTTTCTTGACTGACTTGAACACGCTTATGCAATACCGAGCTATGTGTCTGAAGTTGTTGCACTTATAACATACTATGGTCTCTTCATCAAAGCTTGACAGAGGAGAAAAAGAGTTGTGGCTTCTGCTTGATTCTACTTGATTTTCCTTCTCCTTATTTTTGAAATTGTTAGCTCTTTTTCTACATTCTAATTTCTTGTGACCATATCCATTACAATAAAAAAAATAGCCATAGAAATAAGACCTGTCTGTATATCTCTGACCTGATTTCCTTTTGTAGCTTTGTTCCTTCCATCCTTCTCTGTTTGGAATGTTTTCTATATTCTTCACTTCTCCCCTTTTTTTTTTCTCTTGTGTAAGAGCTTTAGCATAGCTATTTTTCTTTTCAAAACCAATCCCTATCTTATCTGAATATGCTTTTTGATTTTCCAATATCTTATTTAGCATGTTAGTGCTATCCTCAAATTTTGAATCACTAACTACTTTATCATTGACTGCTTTCTGAATATCTTCTTTTAAAGAGGCAATTTCAATAACATACCTTTCACAATTTTTTCTTGCTATTTCCAACTGTGCTATGAGATCTTATTCATTCTTCTTGGCTTCTTCAAAGTGTGCTTGTAGATCTTCAATCATTTCCTTTGACTCTTGTTCATTTTTCTCGATCTGGCACTTTAACCTTCGATTCTTCTTCTAAACAGCTTCTAACTCTTATAGGGCACAATTGAGTTCTCCTTCCATATCTACTTCAACTTCCTCCTCTTCTTCTTCTTGATCATCATCATGAATGTCCATGAATAAAATCTCTTCTTCTTCTAAATCTTTGACTCCACTATCTTCAACTGAGCTAGGATCCTTAGAATATAGGGTGTTCCTCTAGAAACCCTTCTTGGATTTGCCTTTGAAATTCTTCTTGTATGTAGGCTTTTCTTCTTCTTCATCATTAACCTTATCTAGGCATCTAGCTAAAAAATGTCCAATATTTTCACAATTAAAACATTTAAAAGGTAATTTTCCTTGATATTTACCTGTTCCTCTTTTCGGCCTGCGAATGAAAAGTGCTTCATTGTCATCTTCATCATCACTGGAACTATCACTTGATTCTTGAATCTTAGCTTTCTCCTTCTTTGATGTCTTGAAATCCACTTCTCTCTTTGAGGGTTTATCTTGTTCTGTCACATATCATATGCCGTGAGAATACCATGAAGCTCATCCATTTTTAGCTTGGCTAAATTCTTCATCTCCTCAATTGTTGAAACCTTTGCATCATATCTGATTGGTAGAGATCTCAAAACCTTTTGCACCACCTTTGACTCATCCAATGTTTCTCTAAGACCTTGAATCTAATTTATGACTTGATCAACTCGCAAAAGATAAATTGCTATATCTTCTTCTTCTTCCATCTTCAAACTTTCAAACTGCCTTCTAAAAGTCTACAACTTAGCTTGTTGAACCTTTCAATCACCTTTGTAAATATTCTCAAGTTTTACCCAAATTTCATGAGCAGATTTACATTGCATAACTTTAACAAATTTAGATTCACATAAACCACATAAAATAGCATTTAAAGCTTTAGCATTACATTCACTTGCCTTCTTTTCTACTGGAGTAATTATAGATGTTTGTGGCTCTTCATATTCCTCCACCATTGATTTCCATATGTCAAATCCAAGTGCCATCAAATAAACTTTCATTCTCATGCTCCAAAAAGCATAATTCATCCCATAAAACAAAGGTGACTTATTTGTAAAAAATCCTTCCTGTGACCCAGGCATCATGCTTTCCCGATCTACCTTCAAGCTGTAAAACTTTTTCAAAAGGAACCTGCTCTAATACCAATTGTTAAGCACAGAATATACTAAGAGGGGGGGTGAATCAGTATATTATATATCTTATAAAAATTTCCCTTTATCAAATTCCACTTAATCAAACATTCAAGATATGCAATAAAACTCAAACAATAAACATCATACAAGAGAGATAGAGAGACACCAAATATAACGTGGAAACCCAATGTGGGAAAAACCATGGAGAATCAATCTCAAATATATTCATGAGAACAAACCCACAGGAGCACCATACCCCTTTGCTAAGTACAAACCTCAGCTATAATTCATGAGCACTAACCCATAAGAGCTTTAAACCCCTTTGTCGAGCACCAACCCACAGGAGCACCAACCCCTTTGCCAAGCACCAACCCATAGGAGCACCAACCCCTTTGCCAATCACCAACCCAACAAAAATTTGTGAGCACCAACCCACAGGAGCACCAACCCCTTTGTGTATACCACACACCTATCTCTCAATGTTGCTATCTCAACAAATGATAGATCAATACAACATCTCCTTTCTCTCTCTCACCTTTGCTCTTCTAAGCTAGATATAACAAATACAAATCATATTCATCTCTCACAATTGCTCTTCTAAGCTAGATATTACAATATCAAATCAACCTCTATGTCTCATATTAAAAATGGCTACTCAAGCCTTTATTTATAGCTTTCCAAATGACCTTTGGCCTTCCCCCTTTGTGACCTTTCAATCCTCATGGAAAATGGTGCCAATTTTGGATGACCCTTCCTATTCAAGCCTTTGAAAAGTCATGTGGTGACCCTTCATGACCAAAAATGTCCTTCCCACTTTTGTCTTTATCTTTGGTGACTTTTTGTATTCCTCAAAGTGTCCCTTCATGAGAAATCGCCCTTACTCTTTTGTCTTCACTTGGTGACTCTTGGTATTCCCCAAGATGACTCTTCATGCGAAAATACGTCCCATCCTTCTTTTATCTTTACCCCATGGCTCTCATATGCAACCAAAAATATATTCGTTAATATTAAATAAGTATTAACTCATATTAGCCAAGATATATTTATTACCAACAACATTAAATGCAATGGAGCCTTTATCACCAATAATACTAAACCTTTAACATCAATGACAATATTTCCAACATTAATAACCCAAGCCACACAAAAATGTGTATGATAGAGCCAAACTTAGGTGTCAATATGCATGGTTACCTTAAACTATTTTGCTTTATTTTTTACCTTTCCATAAAAACTAAGATTGGTTGTAACCTATAGATATATTTGTACAAATATGATGGATCTGAGACATATAAAAAGAGGTCTAGTCAAAACATCATGCTCTAACACCCTTAGGTGTTGCTATATTTTAATATGCTGAGACGTTGCAATAATTAAGATCATGTCATAAAAAAAGAGAGATTTATAATATTTACTAAAGTATGGGGGCATAAAATTAAAATATGGACTCAACTATGTATATTTATAATTAGGATGATTATAAAATTCTAAAATAGACAACCATGTATAATATAATTTATAGCCTATATAATATACCACCATTGTGTACTCATGTATGAGTGATATATTTATTAAATGATTAGAATATTTATAATATGAGATCAATGAAATATATATTTATGGAATTTCATACCTTGGTGAATCATTGTTTATAGATCTACACCATGCCTAGTGTAATTAATATATAGGTGTCGACTCAGTGTATAAATAGATTGATCTGCAATACAAAACAATGATTTATAATTATATAAATCTATAATTTTTAAGGAGCCATTGAATATTGATTTTTTGAATACATCTTAGCCAGCTCTTGTAGTGACTTTTGTAGTTAATTTATAAATAATTCTTAGTTTGTGGTCAATAAGATGTCACTATTCCTTCCAAATCTGTAACACACACACACACATATGGATAAGGGAATTATTGAGTAATGATTCTATGTTTATACATCTAGTTACATAAATATATCTAAATCCTACCAATGGCATCATGTTTTCTAACCTGTGAGATTTAACTAAGTCACTATAATAAAGTTTTGCTCAGGGGTGTTTCTAGTTTTAGATCTATAGTACACTTAGTGTATTTAATTCTTAGGTGTCAAGCATGGTGTATATAAAGAACAAACATCAATAAAAAACAAAAATTTATAATTGAATGTAGATTATGTCCATGTAGATCTGTGTTTAATAGATACCATGCAGCCTAAATGGCGTTGGGTGTTTAGATAATTTTATGGCATCATATTTGAAATCTAAAGTTAGTTGTTCTATGGCATTTCCATATTCCAATGTGTTAATAATAGCCTTATTTATGCTTTTAGTAATATTTAATTGATCTATCATCATAATTTTTGCCATGACATTCAATAGATAGTAATCTTAGATTGACACTAAGTTGCTGAATTTTAAATATCTTATAATGTTTGTTAATTCAGTTAATGGAAGTTTTGGAGGAGTTATATATTACTAATGCTTTATAAATCTATTGTTAATTATCACTTAGTGCTAAATTAATCACCATATTCTTGTGGTTTTATTTGTATTACAAGAGGATGATAGTAATATGTGGGTGTTGTACTTATAATTATTACATATGATAAAGGAGTTAAATGCTTATAGGTATTATAAGATGAGTTTTATATAGAATTAATGAATATTTCTAAGTATGGTACTAAATTTAACTAATAAAAAATAAAATATTTTGGGAAAAAGATTTAAAATATTGTTATTTATATTAATGGGTCAAATTACTCAATATCTAAATCTGTATAAAATAATAAAAGAGGATAATTCTTGTTATACGAGTCTAAGTTTGAGAAATTTCATCTTAGTTTTCATAGAATTATACAAAAGCCCCAAAATTTTTAAATAATGATTATGAACTTTTAAAACACAGTCAACTTACATGATATTCTAATGGTTGAATAACCTTTCAAAAATCTCATAAAGAATATTAATAGTTATTGGAGTAAATTTATCTAATAGTATGTACATGTATATAGGGGTGTATTATTTTGATTATAATTTCACAGGCTTATTATAAACTATGTTAAATAATTACATATAATTAAGTTAGCTAATGCATATATTCAAATCCCTAAAACATATAAGCAAATACTAGTTTGGATTATCCAATGATTCATGTGTGTTGAATCATGTTTTGCTATATCTTCACATGGATTTAAGTATGAAACATAATTACATAATGGAAATGGTTGTGTTGGGTCACTTGCCTAAGATTGTAGTTAGGAGTATGATTTATCTAGTCATCAGATGTTTGAAGGACCAAAACTATAACCATACTAAAATCGTCTCCCAAAAAAATAGAATGAGATGTTTAAATAGATGTTATAATGGGTTTATGAGTTTCTATTTATCTACAAATAATTGATTGACTATAGTTTATATGTATTCAGTATTGAATACTTATGTGTGACCTTATTATGAGGATGATAATGTGCATAAATACTTGGTTATATTTATCATGTAATGGTGCATCGTGATGTGTGATTATAAGTTATATTTCATTGAATGTTGATATGTAGATAAAACTTAGGGTATACTCAAGTGGTATAACCCCATACTTGCTTGACTGTTATTATGTTTGTGTGTCACTTGATTCTTGAAATTGTAAGTTGGGTTATGTATTTTTTATGTAGTTGGGAACCTATGATAGTACGGGATATTATAGAGTATTATAGTATAAATGTATGTTATATCTAGATGGTACATATTGTAATTATTATGCATATATTCATACCTACATTTAACTATTGTAATGTATGCTTGCTGATTATTACTATGAATAGTGTGTTTTGTGATAGTTGGTAGGACTTTGTGTATGTGTGCATATAACCTTTTATAGTTTAAAAAATGCTATGATAGTATAGTATTATGTTCTGTGGTAACTATGACTTGCTTTGATACGTATATTTTTTTGAATATAAGCTTATGTTTCCATGTATTTAAAATCACTTTATGTGATTGATTGTGGGAAACTAGTAGTTATGTCTTAGAATACTAGACTATGGTAATATGGGTTATCAAGTGTGTAGTATGTTTAGAAACTAGTAGTGGTAGTTAAAATATGCAATTAAATATGTATTTAGCCTTGTATAAGCTGTATTCATTATCTATAATATAAGATAGAAAATAATGTAAGATTCATTCATACGTTTGATATAATAGATGTATGATTTGGTTACTCCTATGTTTATCATGTTATATGATGTTTTTGCTAGTAGGATGTAAATTAAATAAATCTTGTGGTTGAATTTTAATTGACCAATATGCATTGTTGATATAGAGTAAAGAGTGAGATGGAATTTACTAGCTTACTAGTCTCACAATGATAGATGAAGGTAGTCTAATCAAGTGATGTGTATGAATTTGATTGATCTATATATTTTTATTATTTATTGGTCATAAAAATTTAGGCCAAAGTATATTTAGTGATACATTATTATTTCATGAGTATGATTTACATGTTTATGCAATATCTTGCAATAAAACAATTTTCTATGACACATTGCATGTTTAATTTAGAAATCATACAACGCACGGGTACTTGATTCTCTCTCTAGATTCTCATGCCATCATTATGTACTCATCCATGAAGTTAGGACCATTTACTAATGGGATTAATGTAGGGGATCATTGGTATGTGGTTGGTGTGGAAAAGCATTCAGATGATGCTCTCCTACTCCACATCAATACTACTTATCAAGACGACACTTAAGATTTCCATAGATACTTAAGTTCAAGAACTATGCTTTGGGGGAGCCATGTATCTTATATGTAAATTATATTGTATTTTACTCATTAAATATTATCATTAAGAGTTATAATTGCTTATTATTGTACTTTGACAATGGTGGTTTTAGACTTGTATCAGTCATGATTAAGTTAATATAATTACTTTCTAAATTTGTATTATAATTTTCTCTCATGATATTAGAGATCAGTGATATATATTGTAATTTTCTTTCTTGTTATTATCACACTTTGATCATTTCATGTGGTCTTAGTAGATTCTCATGGTGTAATCTATTTTTGGTATATGTGTTTAATTAAAGAAAATATTCAAGTATTTCTAGATGACCCCAATGACGTTGTTACACTTTAGATATATATTAGGAACATATGATCATGCTATCTAGTATCAAGGTACATTTTATAGAATTATAACCTTGGCTCCACAGGGATTTGTAAATTATTATTGGGCTAGATATATTTATTGTCATAGGTCTACTAGTGCTTATGTTTTCAATGTTTTGGTGGAGTTTTAAGTTGGATGAGTTAATGATAGGATACTGTGGCCATATCTACCACCAAAGCTAAACAAATTATATATACTCATGTAATTAATGAAGTGGTTTGGATTCAAATATTGTTTTATATTTTTGGGTTGAAATAAGGAAAAGTAAATATAAGTTATGATAATCAAACTATATTTTTTTTGGAAAAGTATCCTAAGTATCATCCTTGGATAAATCACATTGACATATGATAAAATTTTGTGAGGGATACGATGAAAAAAATAAATATATATTTGGATAAGGTGGAGACAAAGGAAGATATTTCAAAGTCATTAACCAAGGTAGTTATTAATGAGAAGTTATATTAGTACAAAACAGATATGGGTTTGATGGCCCAAAGATACTAAAGGATTAATATGTGCTCACTTATGTAAAGTGTTCAATGAGTAGGATATTTGATGAGGATAAGAAATGGAACTAATATTACACATTATTAGTCCATAAACCCTTCCACTTTGACCATTATTATAACCTTAAATCATAAATTTACCCTTATTTTTGTCCATGTTCCATATGTTTTCCATTATGCTATAAAATAGTGATTTCTGAATAAAAGAGTGTAATAAAATGATTTTATGATATGGTTTTTATAATGGAGGAATTCAAGGTCATCTAAGATATTTACAAGAATCAAAGGAGGATAAATTTAGTATTATGATTGTATTATGTGACATATGTTATATTTTTACATCCACTAGATAGACTTGTATCATCTATTCATGTAGCATATGTTCTAGCTCGTAGCATCTAGAAAAGTTTCTTATAGCAGTTATTTTTCGTTGGAAACAAATTGATAGTTTGGATAAAGATCTCCTCCATGATTTACAGAGTAATTATAGTGCCTTAAATTTAGTGAGGAATGATTCACTTAATTGAATCCTTCTCTCCTCATTTCATGGATTATTATCATAAGTATTATTTTTATATAAGCATAACTACTATTTTTATTTATTGTACTTGGGTGAAACCATAGATTTTGAGTTTAAACCTTATAGATTTTATATCCTCTAAATAATGCACCTATATCTCCTATGTAAAGGGAAGAGCTTAGGTTTCAAGGGAGTTAGACAAGAGTTAATTAATAATTTAGTTATTATAATAATTGGTGAGTTACAAGTGTGATTACAATCATTTTGTAATTATGTTATATCAGACTTGTTAATGGAATAAAATCAAGTTGCAGTAATTCATCTATCTTAAGGTGATGATTCAAGCTCTAGTCTAATCAAGATAAGTTCCTCTCGTATAGATTGGTAGACTAATCATATTTATTTATATTAGATTCATAGTAGCATAACTATTCTATGTGTTTATTTATTCAAGCAAAGAATATCCTAATAAGTCTATATAACTACTACAATGAAAATGGTACACTCAAACTCTAATAAAACCATAAATAATAATTAAATCACTAAATGTGATCCATCTCCACATGTAAGGAATCACACCCAATCATAGCGAACCAATAAAAACCACTCCAAAATAAAGTAAAAATTAGATAACTCAAGTTGATGCTCATGAGTAAACCAAAACCTAAAGAGTGTGTTGTAGTTACACTATAAAGTTTGGCTATCTCAATATTTGTCAAGCTGAAAATATGAACCGATATTAGTCCATAAAGATCTCAAATTAAAAAAAAAATGGCACATTTTGACATAAAAAATTATCTATATGGAATAAAAATTATGTCAAAACTCAAAATATATGATGAACTAGCTCCATGCATACTCATATAAATCCCAATAATTAAATTTATCATATCTATAATGTCAAACTCTATAGTATACAATATAAAATGTGTTGTATTAGTGTTGAACCCTAAATTAAAATATATAGGGGAATATAGGGTCTAATAATATATAAATGATTAAGCACAAGGGTGATAAATAGATCTATAACATGCCAATTAATTTTCAAACTCAGATAAATAATATTCTAAATTAAAGACTGAGATATGCTAAAAATAGAAATTACAACTATTGATTGATATTTCAATAAACTAGAAATAATTATACTTGGTTTATTGTGCACACACATATATGAGATTAAATAGGTTTTAAGTGGACTATATTAGGATCTTAATATAGTCATTAGATTATATAATTTTTCACTTTGTGGCCTCAGATGCTTGCATCAGATCTAGATTATTGCATTGATGCACCTATCTAAATTAAACATAGGTGTCTAATACAAAATATTGAATTGATATAGATGAAACCAAATGGAACCTTCTATGATTTATGTCATCTTTATTCTAGTTCCTTTGGATCTCATTTATAGGTTTTCATTCTTTATCAAATGATCAAAACCTTGGCTCTTCATCATTAGAGTGACTATGGGAAAAATGGGTTCCTGAGCACATGGTGTTGAGCTAATCATAAATACCCATTTGTTAATGGGTTATAAATACATATGCATTACTCCAATGATTTCCTAAAACTAATGTATTTATACCCTATTGTGTTGTATTATGTGTGCACAAGGGTGCAATATGTGATAAACAAGTACATACAATGTTCTAGCTTGTAACTTAGAAAATATGGATCATGGGATGCTCCTTCAATAATTTAGAACTATAGATATACCAATCTTATGATTAATATGTAAATATTAATTAATGGGTAAGATTTTATTAATTGAATGATCAATTTATATTTATTTTTTTCTCTATATGTGAGAGGTATGACATCTGCTTGGGATGTAAGTGTTCCTTTTACAATTAAGTGTCTAGTGTCCAAAAGTCATCCAAATTAAAATGCAATGTGTCATTATGGTCGACATAAATGATTTAGTTTGAAATATTTTAAAAAAGGATTTGTATAAATATAATATAAATCTTCATTCATTCTTCACCTAGAAAATTCATACCTCTCAAGTGTCTAAGGAGATAGAAAACAAGTATATGTCCAAAACTAGTAGAAAAGGATAATAATCAGGTTTATAGTATTTTGCACAACATAGAAGGCATGGTCTTCAAAATAAAATATGGTCTAACCAAGAGATAATCAATTAGTCTTAAAGAGATAGCAGATGTAAGCCTTTCAGGAACAAGGAGGTATTATAACTAAAGATACTACCATGATAGGTATTTTCCAAGTATACAAGAAATAGGTGGTATATAATTTAGATTTAGTATCTACGTTTTCTACCCCTTTAATTTAGTAATGATATTGGTATTCTAAACTAAAATAAATGCATACCTAGGTGTGTATAACACACCTTACCTTTGCATGATCCCAAATTTAGTGCTTTACTAGTGATTCACTTAAATCAAGATCATGTTACAACATATAATCATTGCATATAATATAAAATCAAAAGCATTAAAATGTTTGAAAGTAAAGAGAGCAAGGTTAGGAGTACACATGTGTGTCAATTCAACCATCTTTATTTTTGGCAATTTGATTTGAAGGGATGCTTCATTATGAATCATTGAAGCTAAGATTAAGACAATTTTTAAAACAAAAAGTGCATATATAGATATTAGAGGAAAATTTTCCCCCAACCTTGGTGAAAAGGTGTGTTGCCACATGGCCATTGAGCTTATCTCAATTGTGTAACCCAAACATGCTTATAACCTAGCAAATGTGAGTGATCCAATCAAATCAAATGTATATTAGTAAATATGAATGATTTAATCAATCCAACCTATAAATATGGTGAATTTAGATGATATAAACAATTCTAACTTATAAAATTGGTAATATTGAGTGTTTTAATGACCACAACATTCCAAATATGAACCAAATACTATAGTAAATTAGCTCAATAATAATCTATAAAAGTCCATCATTGGTATGATAATAGTCCATAATAGTATTTCAAATCTATAAGATTTTGCAATTTAAGGTGCCATTTTCATGGAATATGCATGTCATATGTGTCTGAAGCTAAAACTTGGAAATAATAATGGTACCAATGTAGAGAATGCTGGCACAAATGTGTATCTAAATCATATAACTATGAAATTTAGCCAATTTGAAAATTTTGAAATTGTAGAGGACACATTTCCATTACATGCCCCCACTAAATTTGGAGAATCAAATAAATGGTATAAGTGTGGAGAACATGTTTTCATAGCATTCCATTCCTATAATCTAAAATTATGAAAAATGTGGAGGCCATGCCTCTATGACATGCCCCCCTTTTGAGGTTTGGGGAAATAGAAATTGGTAGTTACCTTTCTTCATAAAGACAAGATAAATGTATAAACAATGAATGGGTCATGTAATATAGAGGAGAAACATGTCTATGTAGATATATAATTGAAGCTCATAGAATGTGATCACATCAAGTGCTAAGATGTATGATATAGATCATGTAAACGTCTATATAGTAACAATACAATCTCAAAAATAAATCAAGCACACACATAAGATTACTCTAAATAAAATCAAAAGGCATGGTCTAAGGAGACATCAAGTGAGGTGAATGTTCAAATGATGCACAATCAAAGAGACATGACTTATTCAAATGTCCACAAATCAAATAATGACATATTCAAATGTCCACACAATAATAAATGACATATACAAATGTCAAAATAGGAAAATGAAGGCATGAGGGCCATAATTAATAGATAATATTCAAATTATTGAACAAGTAAGGCAAAACACTCAAGAAAGCTCATAAATGTAAAACATGGAACATAATAAACCAACATAGGAATACCATTATAGTCCCTTGGCTTATCATGATCAGAGAAGTGGATGCCCCCAATGTGCTTATGATGTGAGTAGAGGGAAGGACCAACATATATTTGTGAATATATCATGTGAATGTGTATGCTTGTATCACACTTAATATATGCATGAAACATGTGTAAATAGAAATAAATGATATAATATTTACCAACATGGAACCAATAACATATATGCCAAGGAGCTCACAATATGTAAATGATTAATATTTTTGGATTTTTTTTGGAATATTTGAAATATATAAAATAATATATTTATGCAAGTGCATAATTTTCATTGGGTTTTTGAGAGGGTTTACTTCATGTATAGTTAGGTTTTATACACCTTTCACCATTTTTTATGTAACTATAAATGCTTCCAAACAATTTGGTTTGAACTTTCCTTTCTTGTATTTCTCTACATTGGTGTTCTTTTGATTTTATTTTAGTACTAGATAACCCAAAATGAATTTATATGGTCTATTTTTTTATTATTATTATATGTTCGCTTGATGGGATCTTGATAAACTAGTAAGTGCTAAATAACCTATGTACATTTTTCACTCAATTATTCTAATTGATGTAATCATTTGTCATGGTATTCATTATATTTTATAATATACTTGATAGAAACACACAAAAAAGGTATTTAAAGTTCAATTGGTAAAACTTCCTCTGTACCATAAACCAAAGAATAGGTGGAGCTTGAGTAGGTGTTTGAACACTAGTGTGGTATGCCCATAAATCATGCACCATCTATTGGTAACAATTTGTATTATATTTTTCAACTGTCTTGCAAAGTATTTTGACAATAGTTTTATTTATTTCCTTTACCCGACCATTACCCTATGGGTAATAAGGTGTATAAAAGGTATGTTTGAATTTGTATTTAGTGAAAAAAATCTTCACTATTTCATTTTTAAAGGATGATCCATTATTTTTAATAATAACTAAAGATATGCCAAAATGGGAAATAAGATTGGTCATCCAAAACTTACATATGTCATCCCCTATGGTAAAGTCAAATTAAATTGCTTCCATCCATTTTGTAAAATACTATGTAGTTATGATTATGAACTTATGTCAACCTATAGACATGAGATTTATCTTTCCAATTAAATCAAATCCATATAAGGAGAAAGACCATGGTGAGACAATCAATTGTAACTCATGAGATGGTGCACAGTTTGAATTACTATATTTATAACATTGTAAACATAATTTGACATGTTCAATACATTATTGGTCCACGATAGGCTAATAATAATTTTTGGGATATGACCTTGCCACCAAAATGTCCACTACACTTACTACATGCACTTCTAAGAGTGTGGTTTAGGCTTCATCCTTTTTTAAACATCAAAGTAATTTCCCATAAAAACCTCATTTGAATAAGTTATTTATGATAATAACATAACAAATTGACTCTCATTAGAATTTGTGCTTTGTCATTCTGTGTAAAGTGTTCTAGTATATAAACCTTTTATAAGAAATTATAGATGATGTCCTTTTACCATTCTATATTTGAAAAGTTGTGAGTAATAGTGATAATTACTAAGGCATGCATTTGATTTGAAGAAATGGAAAGATTTTGTAACTATTGTTGGTAAATTTTATGGAATCATCATTGATATTAAAAGGAATTAATGATGCCACACTAGCCATTACATCTAAATGGTATTTATCTTTACGCAGAATATTGTCAATAGAGAATGTATCAAATTTTTCTTTTACTCTATACACCATTTATGTATATGGCAGTAAATTCTCCTTGTTGGTTTGGTATTGATTACTAACTTGATTAAAAACCAAATAAGAGTCAACAAAAAATTGAATGTTATTGATATGAATATTTTATGCTATTGATAATTTGATTATCAGGCCCACATATTCTACTCTATTATTGGTGAAAGAAAATACCAATTTTTAAGAGAATGACATGTATTCGCCCTCAAGGGTGTACAATATGATACTTGCACCTATGCCTATCATATATATGGATCCATAAAAAAATTATTCATAGAGTTGAGGATATATTATATGATTCAAATTCATCACGGAAAAATTTGATAATTGGAAAAGGATTAGGTAATAAGGAAAAAACTAATAGATCGACTACAACTTGACATTTTATTTATTTTTGAGATATAAATTTGAGATCAAATTTTGTAATGCATCACCCATTTTATGATGCATCCCTTAGGTGGGTTTTGTTCATAATAAACTTTAATGTATATTATTTAATTATAACATGGACCACATTATTGAGCAAGTAGCATCATAATTTTTATGTAGCAAAGACCAATGCTAGACACAATTTTTCCATTGTTGTATATTTTCATTCATAATCAACCAATTGATGACTAATGTAATAGATTACATGATCTTTGTGATCATCATAATATTGTGATAATAAGGCCCCAATGGACTTATGAATGAATGATATATAAAGGATCAATGGTCTATCTAGTATAAGAGGCATGAACAAAGGTGAGTTTTCTATATATTCTTTGATTTTATCAAATTTTTGCTGATAAATATCATTCCATAAAAATTTTGTGTCCTTTTTTAGCGAATTCATTAAAAAAATTATTTTATCAACCAATTGAGCAATAAAACATTAAATGGATTAAATTCTACCCTATAAACATCATATCTACCTTATATTAGTTGGCATCTCAACAATAGATTTTAATTTTTTTGGATCAACCTCAATGCTTCACTGAGATATAATGTAACCAAGAAGGCTTTTGGAAGATACTCTAAAAACACATTTTTTTGGATTTAATCACACTTTGAAGTTTTACAATCGTTCAAATATTTATCGTAGATTAGTAGCCTGGTCTTGATGGTGTTTGTATTTTAAAAGTAAAACATCAACATAATATTCGAACGTTTTATGAATAAATCATGGAAAATTTTCATAATTACCTTTTGATATGTTACTCAGGCATTTGTCCAAAAGGCATAATAGTATAACAAAATTTGCCCCATAGAGTAATAATTGTCATCTTTTCTTGATTTTTTGGGTTGATTTTTATTTGGTTATATCTGGAAAAACCAACCACAATGAAAATGTTTCATATCCAATTGTAGAGTTGATAATCATGTTGATGTTAAGTAATGGAAAATTATCTTTTTAACAATCCTTGTTTAAGTCATGATAATTAGCGCAACATCAAATGCTACCATTAGGCTTAATATTAAGTAAATTTTTTATAAACCCAACCAAAATGTGTAATAGCCCTTATAAATATTACATCTAAGATATTTTTAATTTAGTATTTTACTAGTAATCCACTTGGGGTGCATTTTGTGAATCTTTTTTTAACAAGTTTTGCATCCAGATCCAATAATATATTGTGCATTGCCTTTTATGGGTTAATCCTAGGCATATATGAGTAAGACTTAGAAAATAGTTAAGGGAAACCATGGAGGATCTAGTGACGGTTTTTCCTTCATCCTCTTGCATTATTGCAATAAGTAGTAGAACTTGAGGATATTTATCTATTCCAAAGTTATATTGTATTATTTTTTCATTTAAAAAAGTGGATCATTCTAAAATAAATGGTGTAGTAGGAATATTATTAGGTGCATCATGTTCTAAATTGGTATCATTGCTCTCACCAAAGTAAGCATGAGTAGAGGTGGCATGAATAAACCTATTATTATGATATAAGGAAGGAATATACCTATATTCCCCAAAGTACTTTAGCAATGACTCAATATTTAAGAACTCATTCAATGCCAAAATTTCTAGCAAAACATTCTCATCAATCAGATGAGGGATTAAAATTTTTAGATTTGTTATAGACATAGATACATGCATACATTATGATTTGGCCTTTTGAAAATAAGGCTCACTATGAGTAGGTTGTATATGACTTATGTATTTTTCTAAAAATACCAATCCTTGCTAATTTTTATTATTTGCATGAGAGATGGGCTAGACTATACCTTTTAAAAATTTTACCAACACTCATCTTTTGTACCCATATTTTATCAAATATCGAGATCATAAATCATGGTCATATGATTGTAGTGTAAGAGTATTCCTTTTCTGAACCATCGTACAATGTTTGAAGGGATAAATATCCATTAGACATGTGTAAACAAATCATTGGTGGATAAATTTTAGGCATGTGTGTAAAGTAGGTGTGACTGCATATATTTTGTGTATCCAAGGTTGAGCCAAAAATATGTTGTATTTTAAATCATTCAGAAAAACTTGGCATAAAGTAGGTAAATATAGTGTCCCATAGTAATAATCAATGTTATTTTCCCAAATATTTGTTGTGAGATATTATCAAATACCTTGATGTTCATAATTGAAGATTCCAAGTCTTTAGACCTAATGCCAAGTCAGGAAAGAAAAGATATGTTACAAATCTTAAGTCTTGAACTATTGTCCATGAGTACTCTTTTAACAATTTTATTTCACACACATATGGTCTCAATGTATAGTGGTAAAAAATAATCGATAAGATTTTGAGGTGGTAAATCCTATTTTTTAAGGTTATATTATGTTTAATCCATTTGATAGAGTTTATCGTAGAATCCATATGTGAATGATCCACATTACTTGGTAGTATGGTCATGCGTAATGAATCCAAAATAACATCATTGTAATGGAAGGAATGATGTAGTAAGTCTAAGAGTAAAGTTTCAAAAATAACATAATTGGAGGTGTTTGTAGTATGGTATGAAGAATAATATTTTTCATACGCTTTTGGAATTTTGTGGTAACATGTAGGAGTTCATTGTAAACATTATAGCAATAAGAGTTTATAAAAAAATGCATTTGATTTGAAGTGACAATATTTGGAACCACTTATATATTTGATCAATTTAAGCATGCATGAAACATAAAAAGTAACAACTACCATTATGTAATTTATAATGAAATAACTAAGAGATATCCATATTGAACATGATTTTAAAAAAATAAAAAATCTATTTTATTTAAATACTTTGAATACTTTGAAAATCATAAACTAGAATTTTCAAGGAAAATAGAAAACCCTAATCCATCTAGGGTTTTGAGACCAGTGGTCAGGTTTACCAAATGTTTAACCCTAAATTGAAATATATGGGGTATAATCCAAGCTAACTATCCTAGCATAAGAGACTATAAGCTTCCATTTCCCACCTTGGTACTAATGTAGGTGGCACAAGGTCATATTTGTTGACCTTCTAGCTACTTCCATGTGGCTTGGCCTATTCTATCATTAAATTTGAAAATAATGTGTTTTGTTTTAATCCTTTTCTCTGTGTAAACCTCATTTTCTCTTATATGATTACTTACATGCTCACCACCTAATGTTTATGAGGGTACTTATTCCTTTGCCCATATTTGACTCCACACTCACGATCATTATCTACATTGTTAAACATTCACATGCTAGTGTGTATCCTTATTCACACATTAGGTTCACCTTTATTTATTTTGATTATCCATGACTATGCATTATAGAAAGAATTTAAATTCCTTTAAATTTTAACACAAAAATATATATTTCAACTACTTGCTCTTATTCCTTGGTGTAATTTATTTCTTGCATGATTCATCTACAAGTCTTTAATGATATGTTCTCATGTAAGATTTGATTTTTTATTATTTAATCTCATAGTGCCTTATCTTAAGATTTATGTAAGGTTAACCTCACATGCTTCATGATTTTAACAAAATTTTAATTCCTTTATTTATCAAGCTTCTTCACTTTCTTAAGGTGGAAAACTTCCTTATTTGAGATGTAACCTCGTATGGCCCCTTAGGAATCCTTTGACTGGATTTAGCCTGTAAGCCATCCATGCATTATTTATAACTCATTATATTATACACTCCACATATTTCTCTACACTATTCATTAGTAATCCCTTGTATGTCAGCCTTTGGTGTGATTCTTATTCATATTTACATCCCAAAACTTAGGTCATGTAGGATTGAAAGTTCACTTGATATGTTCCTGCATCATACTCCCTAGTAACTAAAATGTAATTTTTTAGTTACAATTAGGGTTTGAGTTGTTGAACCATAATTTTGGTTGGATTCCTAGACCATGGTGTTTCACAACACATACTGTATTACATCAATAGTTTTTTCTACACTTTCTTCTCTTTCAAACCCTCATGGGGTCATAAACTATCCTTCACCACCTAGATCTAATGCCTCTTCTATTCCTTCTCCTCCTCCTCATTATTGTCCTATTTTTTAGTCTCCTTCTAGCTCTCATAGTTTTTCATGCACCTCTATCCATATGCCTCCACCAAATTATTATAAACACCTCTACCTCTCACATGCATCACACGAGTTACTTCCCTCACACTCCTCCAATATTTATTTGTATGTATCTTCTCTCTTTTTCTTATTCTCATTATTGTTTTCTTGGGTCTGTGCTAACGTTGGTCCACCTACCTCCACCTAGTTTTTATAACACTCCCACTCTTGTGTGCACCATACAAGGCTCCTCTACATGTTTTCATCTACTCTTATCCTTTCTTCACTCTCATGAGTCTATCTTCAACTCTTTATCCTATGGGTCTACACCCACCAATTTTCATTCACCTCCTCCAAGGGTTTTATTTAACACCATTTTATTATGATATCATCCATCCTTAATCTATGCACACTCTCTTTAGTTTCTTCTCATTTTCTTTGTCCTTCAAAAATATATTTACTTTCATTTATTACTCTTGTATGTCTTTATCAAGATAGTTCTTCACAATAGATTTTCTAATTTATTTCATTTCCTTTATGCCTCTAACTAGACACTTTTATGTGGTGATCCCACTTCCTTCCTCATTGAATTTTTTATTTTGGATGCCTTTGGTGGCATGGAAACCTATATGGGGTTTGTTGACTTTCATTTATTCTCATTCCTTATTATCTTTACCTTTTATTCTATCCTCATTGCTAAGTATTTTCTCTCCATGTGCATTGTTTCCATATTCTCACGTGCCTCTTTTCTCTTGGGCATAACTTTATTTTATGCATTTAGGTTGATCCTTTATAACATTTTTCTTCTCCCCTTCATCTTCCTTATTTTACTTACATGATCTCTCTAATTTTTAGTGCATTACTTAGTTTTCCTTTATATAATTTCATTACAGTGATGTGGTAACCTTATCTCCACGTTCTCCTTGAGGATCCAATCTATTCCTCATGTGATCCCATCCTTGCACCCTTTTCTCCTTCACATCCATGCCTTATACTTGGCATGCTTCCTATGATTCTTTATTGTTTATACTATGTTCTCATGAAACTCACTTGGTTGGTACACTTTCCATTTCTCCCTTCCTTGGTGAATCTTTATAATTTTTCACCTCCATTTGATGCCTCTATTTTGAATCTTTGTTGGCTTCTAGTTGTATGAATGACAACTATTCCTATTCATTATTCTCTTATATAGCATCTTTAGATGCTTCCTCCACCTTTCCCTCATTTAAGGAAGTCTATTCTATTGACCAAAAATATTATAGGGCCTCTCCTTCCTTGGGCTTACTGACTACAATGTCATCCCAATTCTCTATGAAGATATCTTCTCTTAAGGTTCACACATTAACCTCTTCTATTTACTGATCCTCAAAATAGTTTTTCACCATTCATATGGTGGATCCTCCCATGCATTAAATTTCATGGAAATATACTTCTATGTGATCTTGTGTCTCAAGCCATCAATTATTCTCCTCCACTTGGGCTGGCCTTTTAGATGACATGTCTAGTCCAACAACTTGGAGATAATCTAGCCCTGACACTTTACCTTCTATTTTTCCTTCCATCTCCTTCTATCTTAGATATTTATCCAATATTCTATTTTACCATCACATGGAATTCCCTTAAAAAAATCCACCTTCTTGGATTCTTCAATGCCTAATAAAAATCAATGTTCTAAGCTGGAAACCCAAATCATCATCTATTTAGGATTTTATCTCGTTGAGATTGGCATGTCATATTCCACCTAACCTCTCACACTCTTAGAAACATCTATAAGTTTCTCTCCTTTATAGGGT
Source organism: Torreya grandis (assembly GCA_037957365.1). Taxonomy (NCBI): domain Eukaryota; kingdom Viridiplantae; phylum Streptophyta; class Pinopsida; order Cupressales; family Taxaceae; genus Torreya; species Torreya grandis. Next base: position 42,540 of record JARHVA010000854.1, on the reverse strand, counting down.
ACTTCCCTGTGTTGACAATGAAAATTATTATGTTTATGAACCAATCCTTTCACCTATTACAAAGGTCAATATGGAATCATACCAATTTAAATGTAGGTGTTATAAGGAATAAGAATTGATCCTAAGATATGTAGATGATTTTTTTAATAATTTTAGGAATAATTCATCAAATCAAACATTAAATTATGCATCATTATATTCTATAAATGACATGCTTATTCAATAATAAAATCAAACTTAAATTAGAAAGGTATAATAAAACCTATCCAACAGAGTAAAGCCAATGAAAAAGATAATATCTTGAAGGAAAGATATTTAATCCATATAATTTCTTATCAATTTATTTCTCTATCAATTCTTAATGCCACAAATTTTAGAAAAAAGTAAAATAAAAGCAATGGAAAAATTGAAATGACAACTTGAAAAATGAAAGCGAAAACTGAACAAGGAAATGAAAGCTAAAACTATCATACTCAATTAACACTATCAGCTAAAGACAAAACTAAGAATTAAAAAAATAACTAATAAATATATAAAACTATTTAATAATAATATAATAATAACTTTTGACTAAAATAAGACAAATAAAACAACAATGTAAAATAACATACTTGAATGAAATCTAATAACAACTTCACTAATGAAAACTACACTAGAAACAATAAATAAACAAGAAAATCAATATAAAAAGAATAATTAACATATAGTAACAACTAATAATAAAAATATAAACTAATGTAAATAATTAATAAATTTGAATAGAAAACATAAATGAAAATGTAACCTAAATAAGAAACTACTTAAAATAGAAAGATAAATAATTAAATAAAAAATACAACTAAATAACTTGTATCAGAAATACATTACCTAATTAGAAATAAATATCATCTAAAACATAAATCAAAGGATTAATAGAAACATAAAGGAAATAAACTATCTATAAAAAAAATCAAAGTCAAACTAAAATAAAAATAAAGAGAAATCTAACTAAAATAAGATAAATTTTTGAGACTTGGAACAAGAATCAACTTAGAAGTATAAAATATATAAACTTATTAAGAAACAACTGAAATGAGTCTGATTATCAACATAATATTCAAAAAATAATAAAATTACAATCAATGGATTAATAATTTGTCACAAAATTCAAGGTATTCATTATTATTCAAGTCAAACATAGGAAGTTCTACACATATGATTGCATATTTGAAATCATCAAATGATATTAATTCCTAATAATCTATAGATAATTAGTTAAGAATAAATTTATAAACCTAGATATATCTATGTTATTAAATCAAATTAATTCATTATCAAAAAATGTATTATTTGGTCTATCTACAATTGATTATTCGATCTAAAAAATGCTTGTATAGAATAGACAAAGATGGAAATTTTTCAAACTTAGAATAGACCTTGATACTTGTGTGATTTTATTTTTGTTATGTATCTTCAATCTCTTTATAAATTAATTCTTCTTGAGATATTTATGAATCAAGTTATAACTAACTTTTAGTTAGTTGTAATTAAAGTTAATTGACTTTTAAATTCAATTAGATACTTATAAGTTATACAGTTTATAACTTGAGTTTATAATTTAAACATCATTAAAGTCCAATAGATTAAATTATAAGTATAGACCAAATTACAATTTCTAACAAGTGGGAGCCCTTTGACTTGATTTGATATTTATTTAGACAATCATATAACTACACATATAATATAATTGATAAGTGCTAACATTAAATTATCTAAACCTATTTTAACACTAATAATCCATAAATAACATTTATCCAATCATAAATGATAAAAAATAAGCATACATAGAATACTTAAATAGATTTTATTATTTTCTAAAAGAAAGTTTCAAATGTTGTTAGTAAATCAACTATATCACTGATAAAAATGCATCTATCCACAAAACTCAAAATATAATATATCCACAATAGCAATGTACCAGTATACCAAGAAATTAAAATAAAGTCAAACATATCATAAATATGTCAATTAGATTCATTTCCAAAAACCAAGTCAATGAGTGGATCCACCTTATTCGTTTGATACTCAGTATGATCCATATATGTAGCCAAAAATTCAATCAAATTATTGCCTCTAAAATCATCATCAAATTCTAAATTTACTTATTTATCACTTGTGTCACCATGAGATGACTCATAAGTATTATAGCATGTTCCTTAGAAGATTTAGGTTTATTAGGTTTAGGCAAATAATGTCTCTTAATCAATGCCAGGGAAGGGTTCATATCAATTTGATTAAGATTCAATGTAGGAATGAACTCAAGATGATAAACAAGGGGATCATTTGGAAATAATTCAATGATATTATGCATTCATTTAAAACACTTAGTTGACTTACCTTGTCCATAAGGATCAAATATCCAAAGGGATCTACTTGAGCCTTTAGAGGGCACATCACATAAAATTACTAAAGAAAATAGAATCTTATCAAGTAAATTCAAAAATATGGGGTCAGATACATCAAAAATTAATTTAAACATGACTTCCATGCTGAAATGGATTGAAAATTATTCTAACAATCCTATAGCCATAAAAATATCTACCACAAAAACTACCCCATGAAGGAGTATCCTTACATTATTGATCAATATCTCTTCCCCATATATTCCTCCTTGAAGCATGAGAGTCTGGGGTCCACCTTGACATACTATATTGAAATAAGTTAAATATAAAAACCCATAATCAAAACAATCAAATATTCTAAAACTCAATATTCAACATCTATTTGACATTCACAATAACATAAAAAATTGCCAAAAATATGAATCCTACTAAATTTGAATATTTTCACTATTTTCCATTTTCAATGAAACAACTAAGTAAAATATGAAACCATAATAATCATTTTATTTAAAAAATATTAATATAAATATTAAACTATAATTATAACTTCAAATATCATGTTATATTATGTTCAACATGTTTTGAGAATGCATATCAAAAGAAGTAAACATTTAAACACTAAATTTAATGAATAATTAAACACTGCACAATTTTTTGTGTGCAACCAAAATTACCTTACCAAATTATATCAAAATAATTCTACATGTATTCAAATTCTAAAACCCTTGTGAAAATCATATGAATCATTCAAGCTGGAATAATAAAAAATCTAAAGTCATGCAAATTTATAACTACTGACATCACTTAGAACACCATTGATGTGCAAATGATCAAAACACTGTATCAAAAAAATTTACATGAACTTTTAATTTGCACCAACTTATTAAAATCCTCAATATTCATTAAAATAAATGGATACATAATTTCCATATGATGCATGTAAAATATCTATCATGTGGGCTCGATAACCATTTTCCTTATATAAATAAGCAATTTAAATTCTTTTTTAAACCAAACAATAAAAAATTCAACTGAATTCATGAAAAGTATATTATTCACTTCATATATAAATGAAATGCATGCATATATTCTATGCACTATAAATATGATAAAAAATAATATTTTCAAACTTGAAAAAGCTTTGAAATATTTTAAACAACTCTACCAAATATTTCAACACAACCCAAAAGAGAATGAGCAAAAATGCACATACATTTTGGCAAACTAAACATATTACTAAAAAAATGCAAAATAAAATAATCTCAGTAGTTTACTTATAATTACTTATGCCATCAAATCTATAATTTTAGCCATTCAAAACAATCAACATACCTCAAATGTGCATTCATTTTCTTATATAAGAAAGCTGAAGACATAAATCCAGGAAAATGTAGCATACAAGTGACAACAATCATGTTATCATAGAAATACCATCAACTCATCTAAAAACTGCCACGAAGAACCAAATCATTAATATTTCCATCTATTTTAATTAAAATTAAAGTATTTATGTAATAATTTCACATATTCCTATCATATCAACATTTTATGTATGTGAGATATAAGTCCATCAAATGAAAACTCAATAAACAAAATGAAAAAGAAGATATTTGAACATGGCAACTACATATACCATAAAATGCTACAAATACATGCACAACTCGCCATTTTCATCTAATTTTTGAAATAAAAATATTACTGTGCATTCTTTCCTCTTCAAAAAAGAATCCACTTAAATGAACATATAGTAGCCTTCCTATTGAAATAGAGATTCCTTATGCAAAAGAGTTTGATAGAAACCATAATGAATCACATTAATTTAACAAGAATCAATCAATGCAGAAATTGGCCTTGTTTTGATTCCAAAAGACACCAAATACCTTCACAATTCAATTCCCTTGTCCAAAAAACAAATTTGTAAATCTTAGATTCAACTTAAAATACTTAAAAAATGGTGCAATAGTCTAAAAATAAAAACCTTTTATGCTTAGGTGGCTTCCATAACCACACATTCAATGAGTTTGAGTGATATGTCCACCAATTTATTAGATATTCAATATTACCAAAAACCAAATCTCCACCAAATAAAATCTCAAGGCTACTAAAAATTTTAGTAGGCATTTTAGAGTTGTACCAATTTTACCACCATGATTCCCAAGGTCAAGGTGAGGAAAATTATATTAAATTAATGTTAGATCTAACTTCAAATAAATATATTCACCATACATTGAATAAAAATATATCACAACTTGATACTTGATACATAAAAAACTAGTGATTGGATATAAATTTTGTATTAACTCAAATGTCAATAAGCAATTTGCCAAAGTTTGAATAAAATTCAAACTTTTTAACTTATGCAAATAAATTACCCCAACCAATAAATAGGTGATGAAAAATATACACCATGTTAAACATGATTGATACTAAGGTCTTATCAATTTAGAACATGATTATATAAATAAAAATCAAAGGGGGCAAGACATATAACTTATAACTTGCCAAGAAAACCATGTTACCTTATAAAGTTGTTACTACCTTATGACTTGCCAAGAAAACCATGTTACCTTAGATATACATAAGAATGATTTTGATAGTGAAAAGATACATTGGGAAAATATTAGAGAAATGGATATTGCATTCACATAACCACATATTCTAGTTAGATAAGTGAAATAATAAAAAAGTAAATTGTACCTATTCTCAACTTTCTCATCATGCATCAATGCAATTAATTAGTAAAGACATAACCGGTGATTGGAAAATGAATGAAATTATACCATAATTCAAACACAAAATACATTTTAATATCACATTATGACATTTTAGATCAATTCTCTAACATAACAAGTTATTTCACAACTGCAATGTTAAATGTTGCCAAAATAAAATGGAGTTCACCATATGACAATCAAAAGTGCACATAGATTAAATTATAAGAGAGATACAAATATACTTATTACTTGAATGTAACAAGTGCTTATAATTCTATAATATTATACTATGCATCACCTCAAATTAATGTTATGATTATAAATAATCACTCAAATATATTAATATTTCATATTCACATCACACAAAAAAGTAAATGATTAACCAAATGCAAACAAGTCAGCCCCCATCAATAGATTTATACATTATGACAAAAGTCATAATATGATAGAACTGATCATATCAACAATTTAAAAAATAGGATTACTGAGATTAGGCATAATACTTGCAACCTAGCTATCCAGTTTCACTTTGTGAAAATAAGTTACAAATAATATTTCAAATTTCAATAGACTTAGGAGCGTGATCTAAGTAAATCATTTTGTAAGAATCTATAAAAGAAACCCTTCAAAAAATATAATAAGGGATGGATTTTTTGACTAGTGTGGCATGAATAATGGGAAAGATTATAAAAAGGAATTTTAGGTTAGATGTACAACCAATGCATAGCCTAAAATACAAATTTTGTAAAATAAAATTCATAACACATGAATATTCAGTACTTGATATTATAAAATAGTAGTCCAAAAATGACCAAGTATTCATTTATTGATAATAAGATACATTGATATGGTAGAAAATTTTATCTTTCCTCTTATAATGATAAAATGCCATAAGTTTTGATAAAAAATTAACTAAAACCAAACAAGAAGAAAATAAGACAAAAGAATTAACAAAAATAAGAAAGGAGAACTAACTAAATAAAATATTCAAATGATGATTATTGATTGAATGATGCAAATAATTTCCATCAAGATCCTGCAAGCAAAAAACATTATTTCCAAGAACACCATCTATTTTATAAGGGCCAAGCTAAAGTGAATAAAATTTATGATGCTTACCCAACTCTTTATGATCTGTATCTTAATATAATACAAAATAACTAGCTTTAAAACACTTTTTTGAAACCTTTTTATCAAAATTTTAAAATATTTTCCTTATCCTTTTCTATTTTTTGTAAAGTAGTGGCTTTGGTCATTAAGGGTTAATATATCATTAAGTCTTTTCTCAATAATGCTAGTATCTTTTATTAAATATTGAAGATCTACCATAACAGAATAAATGTGGAGTTCTATTGGAAAAGTAGCTTCAAAAACATAAGCTAACATGAATGGAGAATAGCTTGTTGTAACCTTCATAATTTTATGATCAGCCTATAATGTTTAAAAAAAAAAATCAAATGCCAATCACTTTTATTAGCAAATAATTATTTTCAAAATTAAAATCATATTTTTGTTAGTGGACTCAACCTGTCCATTCTCTTGAGGATAATACTTTGAGGAATGACTAGAAATAATTAAATAACATATTAAAAACTATAAATAATCATTTTATATATATTAATGACCATTTTAAAATAATATCTCAAAGGGAACACCAAATCTATAAAAAAAATTAATTTTCAAAAAATAAAATTACTTCAGTTGTAACTAGAGTTTTCAAAGCTATCACTTTAGGCCACTTAGTAAAATAATTAGTGGATATTAAAATATATCTAAAACTACCTAAATAGGGTATATTAATATCATAAATAAAATAAATAACCCACTTAGTAAAAGGTTTCTAAAAAATGAGTGTAGACACTTAAAACTGGCCACCGATAACCTCCAACCAGGCTTTTGGTCAATTTCCACTTAAAATGCACACTTTGGCCTAAAAATAGTAAAATACATTAAATGAGTTGAAATTGATATAGTAAAGTGCCAATTTTGGCTAGGGTATCCCTAAATGGGGCAATGCAATTTATGGGCCAGCTAACTTTGATTAGATCATTCTGAGTCAAAATGCCAATTTTGCACCTAGGTACTCTGGATTGTTATTTCCTATCAAATATCTTGCACAAGACACATGCCTTTTTTATTTTATGTTAGTAACATCCTAAATGGGATATCAGTTCTAATGCATCTAACATTGACTTTTAATTTCAATCTAGTCAAATTTTAGACCAATAACAAGACATTCTGATCAATTTGAGTAATTTGTGCACAAAATGCTTAAGCATTATTAAGAGATAATTAATCCAAATCAAGGCCTAATTAATAATTCCTTGGAAACTTGTTGAAAACTTATTTGTGGAAATGGATATCGAATATCTACATCATTAGGTGACCTCATTTCTTGGGAAGACATCCCTAGGCCATAAATGCCACAAATATCAGGATTCATGCCTCCCATGTCTCATCAATGCCTTCCATTAATCCCTCCATGCCTCTTAATTAATTCTCTATCCAAAATATTGATGAGCCTATTTATCAATTTTAATTGCATAATTGGATTACTCCTTAGCCACACATCTCAATCTTGAGATGGGCAGTTCAAGTTGATTGATCAATCTAAAAAATCTATAAATAGAGAGGCCATGAATATCATTTCTAAGTTATTTTGGTACAAATTTATTATGATCAAATATCTTAAAAGTCTTGATAATTCAAAGTTATAATGCACAAATATATTCAAGAAGCCATTGCAATTAGTGTTACCATGCCAAATTGATTCCAAGCCAAGCCAAGCATACAAGACCTTTTTATTATTTGAGAATACATTACTATGCTTATAGCTTTCAACACCTTCCCAAACAGAGGCAAATTATAGACACCTAAATCTGGCCACCAGTAACCTCTAATCAGGGTTTTGACCAATTTTCACTCAAAATGTACAATTTGGCCTAAAAACACTAAAACATGCTAAATGATGTGAAATTGACATATTCAAGTGCCAAATTTAGCCAAGGTATCCCTAAATTGGGTAATGCAATTTATGGGCTAGCTAACTTTGATCATATCATTTTGAGTCAAAATTCCAATTTTACACCTAAGTGCTCTGGATTGTTCTTTCCTGTAAAATATATTGCATGAGATACATGCCTTTTTTATTTTGTATTGGTAACATCCAAAATGGGAATATGGTTCCAACTCATTTGACATTGATTTCTGATTCCAATCCAGTCAAATTTTGGACCAATAATAAAGCATTCTGATCAATTTGGGTAATTTGTGCACAAAGTGCTTAATCATGATTAAGAGATAATTAATCCAAATCAAGGAATAATTAATAATTTCATGGAAACTTGTTGAATAATTTTTTTTGTAAATGAATATTGAATATCTACATCATCAGGTGACCTCATTTCTTGGGAAGACATCCCTAGGCCATAAATGCCACAAATATTAGGATTCATGCCCTCCATGCCTCATCAATGCCTTCCATAATGCCCTCCATGCCTCTTAATTTTCCTTTATTCCAATGTCATGATGAGGATAATTATAAACTTAATTCCAAAAATTGAATTAATCCTGAACCACACATCTCAATCTCAGGATGGACGGTTCAGGTTGATTCTAGACATTTGCAAAAATATATAAATAAGAGGCCTTACCACATGAATTTTAAGTCTTGATAATTCAAAGTTATAATTCAAAAATATCTTCAAGAATCCATTTAAATTAGTGTTACCATGCCAAATTAATTCCAAGCCAAGCCAAAGCTGCAAGGTGCCAAAGAGAAGAGGAGATAACCAAGCCTCCTTTGATGAAGAATTCATGAGCACAAGCCAAGTAAGCCACTAAAACAAGCATTTTGGAGCATCCAAGGAAGGTAAAAGAGGGTTTCTTTTGCATTCTAGTTGTGTGTTTTATTCATGTTTGTTAACTAAGCTCTCCCTAGTGTCTAGGCCTAGAGATGTTATGCTAGTTAGAGTGTTTCTTTCATTTTGTTTTTCATTTTGAAACTAACACCATACTAACCATCCTCTCTTGAGTCAAATTATTAGATCATAATGAGATTTAAAGGCATTACAGGTAGACTATCTCTACCAGTAAAAATTTGATAAGGCATATAACATGAACTAATCTATATGAATCTTGAAAAAGAGTATGTCAATAATAAAATACACACAAGATTTTATATGTAGTAGAAATGGATGCACAATGACCACCAAAACTTCTTTCATGACATCCTCTAATTAATTTTTTGGTTTGATCATGACTTAAGAAATGTAAAATAACACCATCTATGTTCCTATAAAAACAAAAAGTTTTCTAATAAAACAAATTTCAAAGATGTAATCAAAGTTATATTCTTTAATTTGTATCTAAGTTATTAGGACAAGATTTATTTTGGAAGTAATATATAAAATCATAATACCAATCATCTTGTGAAAATAAACAATCCCACTCATGCATTTCATGGTTAACTCTAAATTGTTTAGAAAAGTCAACAACTTTCATAATCTTGAAATGAGGATTAGTGTTGAGAAAATCATCAATTGAAAGCACTAAAATATTTATGCTAGAGGTCACGTTGTCAGCGAAATGTTTAGCTAAATAATAATTTTAATGGTCTTGGATGTTTCAAATTGAAGATAGAACTCTTAAAGCTTGAAAATCTACTTGGATAACTTGCCTTGAACAATAGATTGCTTCAAAAGATAATAAAGGGCATGCACATTTGATCAAAAAATGATTTTATTTCCCATAAAAATATATCTAAATTTAATCAAAGATGAAATTAATGATAAAACATTTTTTTAATCAAGGGATACCTAGTCTCAGTATCTTTTAAAACTTGGTTCATATATAAAATAGATCTTCCTTCATGATCATCATCATCATGTTGGAAAATGACAACACCTATGGATTTCTCAGTAGCATTAACATAAATAGCATAAGGCTTTTTTGGATAAGGTTTTAAAAGTACATGTACACTTTAAATGATATATTTTAAACTATTAAATATTAAATCAGAACCTACACCCAGATATATACTTAATTTTTATTTTAAAACATTTATAAATGATTAGATTTATTAGTGAAATCAACAAAAAATTTACGTACAAAGTTGATTTTACTAAAAAAATATCTAAGATTAGATTGATATTTAGAAATAAATAAAAATTTAATATCCTTAAGGTATTCATGATCAATTTATATGAAAATTTTGCAAATGATATGGCCTAATGGTTTCCATTCAATTACTCTAAAAATTAACTTCTCAAGGTTTAGAGAAATAGCATATTTTCTACATCTTATGATGATTTCATGAAGATGATCATGATATTTATTTCTATCTTTAGAGTACATAGTAAGATCATCAAGGTTAATTTGAATAATGATTCCAATTAAATAATCAAAATCTATGTGCATAGTCCTCTGAAAAGTGGCACCTACATTCATTAAACCAAAATAAATTCTATTAAAAGTAAAAGTTTCTCTTCATGTAGTAAAAGTAGTCTTATGTCTATCCTCTAGATTTAAAAAAAATTGATCATAACTAAAAAATCCATCAAGAAGAAATATCATTTTAGATCGTAGAACATGCTACAAAATATGATCAATACTAGATGGAACAAAATTATCTTTAACACTAGCTTTGTTCAAATCTCTATAATTTACACAATCAAATGTCAACATTTTTCTTCCTAATAGGTACTAAGTTAGCTACCCAATCAAAATATCTTATAGGTAAAATGATACCACTATCTAACATATATCAAACTCTTTATTGGTATTGTATTCTAATAAGGGGATTATTATTCTAACCTTATGCCTAAATGGTTTTATATTCAATATTATTACCTTTTAGGTCTTTGTATGACAAAGTAAAAACATCAATAAATACCTTAAACAATCTAATGAATTGAAGTTTTTCCTCAAGTATACATTGAATTCTTAAATAAAAAAATTAGGATCATCTTCTATGACAAGATTAATAGGAATATTCTCACCTATTATCTCCTAAATCGCTCTTCAGTACATGAAATTTTAGGCTGATTATTTGGAGTGAACATTGATTCTAAACTAACTAAACCAACATGTAATTTATTAGTGCTTAACTAAAAGTAATCAGCACAATTCAACATGTAATCATAATGATCAAAATAATTACTTAGTAAAAATTAATCAATATGTTCATGACAATAAAAATTAGACCAACTATCATTAAGATTAGGGACTTTAGGTCTAAATTTTTTAGAAAAATAAAAATCTATAGTTAGTTCACTATCAGTCAAAGTTAGATTGGAAGCAAAAAAACAAGCTTAATTACATGAGAATTGAATTCTGTGAGTATATGTATGATATTAAGAGCTTTAAAGTTTTCAAGAAGTGACCAAAATTTTTTAGTATACCTGTGGAGACGACTCTATTTTTAAAAAATACTTCTAACTTGTCTAACTATCAATTCAAAATCTTTAAAGACCTTTAATTTATTAGTATTAAGTTTTATAGCCTTTTCAATTCCAAAACACAAAGCTTCAAATTTTACTATATTTATTAGTATTATGAAATGATAATTTATAAGCATAGTGAAATATTTTACCAATAGGAGATATTAAAACAATTCTACCACCACTACCATGTTTCAAACAAGCTCCATCAAATAATAAAGGCCATATATTACCTTTAGAAAAGTTTATTTCTGATTGTTGTTCAGGTTCATCTAATGTGAATAGTTCATAAGTAGTAGTTATAATTTCTATATAAGCAATAGTAGGTGGTATGGACTCTATAGGATTAGTATTCCATTCCTCTTTATGTATAAATGTAATTTCATTTCCAATAGGAATTCATGCTATATCTTTGCCTAAAAAAGTACCAATTGCCTTAAAATAATCTCTACCTAATAACATAACATAATTAGAAGGGATATATAAATATTAAAGATTTTACATGCATCTAATTATTTCATCTTAGGATATCTTGATAGCAATATCATAAAATTTACCAAATCACTTGGTTTGATGATAGTCAAAACTAGTATTTTTTGTTATCAATTTCATAATATAGATCCAATTGATCAGCTATAAATTTAGGCATTATGTTTTTATAAGTTCCTATATCAAGGATATAATTATGATTAACTTTGTCAGTGATCTTAAAAAATACATAAAGTGGAGTAATATAATCAACAAGAGGGTCAATGTATTGAGCAAAAATAGATCTATGTTTATTATTACTAGATTCTTCTTGAAATCCTAATATATTTTTAGGATTTAGGTTTTTAATTACATAATTTATCTTATCAAGCTATCTAAGTAAATAAAAAACTTGTAATAAATAAAAAACAACTTTGATTTTATCCAAATCATCGATAATGTTATAAACACCAACATCAAAATGATGAATGTGAGTATAATTTTGGGCTTATAAGGAGAATATTGAGTATTATTGAATATAGTATATAAAAGATCATTTTGTGAAGAATTTATAACAACATATAACACTATAATATTATGCATAATTTTTATTTGATCTTGCATAAAAGGATTGGAATAATAATTCTAATTTTTAGTTGTATTATAATTATATTTTTGGGAAAAAATATAGTCCTTTTACCTTGTTTATACAATATATGCATTACTAGTCTTGATATTATTTGAATACTCATCAAAACCATACATGTTTATATTTTAAACCAAGTCAATGGCAATACTATCCTTTCCATGGATAAATTTTATAAATTTTTGAACAACTATACAAGTGTTAAGGTTATGATATAATTCACTAACATTAAAATAATGAACTATTTCTTCATTTTTAATTTTTTGAGGATTGGAAGTCTTAATTGATATATAAGGCTTGTCATTTAATTTCCACTTGATAGTGACCAGCTCATTACCAAGATTAACAATAAATTTTAAATTTTTTGCATTATCAAAATTTAAACACATGGAAGCTCTATCTCTAACACTAACATGTTTAATTTATTTTCATACTATATACATAAAGTAATGGTTTCATCATAATTTACTATATCTTTGACTTTTAAATCCATTTTATACTTTTAAGTGTAAAATGTATACACATAATATTTTAAATCTTTAATACTTACTAACACTTTGTCTCTTGTAGGAACCTATCGAGTTTTAATCTCTTTGAGTGCATGCCTTAAAGGTGTCTCGAGAAAGGGGTGGGAAGACCAATGGCGCTTCATAATATTGTTGTGAATTTGTATCATTCCTACCATTATCCTAACTTATTTAGAGTTTCTATATATTTACCTCCTTTGATGCCTCTCAAAAATATTAAAATCTTGAAATATGGCTAAATTTTAAATCTTAAAACCCTAATATATGGCTAAGAATGAAATCCAATAGGACCCTCCAAAATTTAGAATTTGAATTTTAGATCCTTGAGGTTTGAAACCAATCTAAAACATCCTAAAAATATAAATATAAACTATACTAATTTAATATTTTAATATTTATTTTATATTTATATTGCATATTTTCCTATTATGTCATCTAGGACTATGGAGTCAACTAGGATGAATATGTTATTAATACTATGTCAACTAGTCTATAAAATGAGTGTAGTAGACCCATTCAACCTCATTTGGAATTCAATTCATGTTACATAACTTGGTCAACCTAACTGACCTAATTTAAAAAGAACTAATGGATCTATTTCTTGTCTAACAAGGTCAATTGAGCTGACTACATTGGATAAAATTATGGGAGGGTTTAGGGTCAAATTAGGTTAAAAATACACCTATTTTGCCTCATTTCTAATAGATAGAATTATTCATTTTTTCTTTTTTATAATATGCTTTTACACCATTATACTTGAGGAGTCATTGCTTAGGGTTCCATACTTATTTGGAGAAGAATCTCATCTTATGAAAATGTCTTGGATGTATAAGATAAGTCTTATAGCCTAGATCTAACATATCCTTATGATTCTCATGAACCAAAACAAGCTCTAGAAAAGAGACATTATCCAAGGGATAGATTAAGCCTTGATGGGTTCATCTTCAAGGTAAGTATTCCTAACTCTTACTCTTATATTTTTATAGATATATTTTCATAAGTAATGGCTAATGAATGTATTTATCTCTCCTTGCTTAGGATTAATTCTATATTGATTTGAGTAGAGTTCTTATTTACATATTTATTATTTATGTTCATTACTTCCATTTGTGCCACAAGCTTTAGTGAACACTAGATTATATTTAATTTATTATTTTCATTATTATTAGACCTAGATAAGGTTATTTTATGGCATTGATTTACTAGAGGCTTTAGAACCCTCTCTATCTGTATTATGTGATAAGAGATCACTTAGGTAGGTTTAGTGGATCCATATTGGTCATGACCCTGATTAAAAAATTATCACAAGCATCATAGTTTTATTTATCTTCTCTGAGCTATGATTGATTTATAGATAAATTTCACTTTTGATTGCATACATAAAAAACTATAAAAATATAATCTAGATAATTTTTGGATGGTCCAGTGTCATTAAAAATATTTTGACATAAGTTAATAAATTTGGTCATAAAATGGTAAACCATATCACTTTTATCAATATAAATATTAACAAGTTCATTGAATATCTTTAAATATTATTTAAGGTTGTCAAGACAAAGTTATAATCAATCTTATATATGTTTTCAAGTACTAATAACCCTAGGAGGAAGGCTAATAAAATCTTGATAAGATTTACCTTCTAAAGTTTGTGAAAAGATTCAAAGAGAAATTTTTTCATTATAAATACTAAAGAGTAACACAAAATAATTTAAAAAACATATAAATGATCATATCAAGACTCACTAGGACTTGCCACATCCCCAAAAGTGTCTCATCAGCCATTCAAAATGAATACACCTTAGGATAGGATAGTGATTAGGTAGCCACACATGCAACCCATACTTCTCAAGTGATGTATTTTAAATATTATGATCCTTAATTATTCAAATTTTAGGAGAATTTATTGCATAAGGTAGGAGGAAGCATGCCATTCAATTCTTTTTCAAACTGTTAACACAAAGCTATACCAAGACTTGCTAAATTTCATCCTTAGCTTGATAGGTACTATGTATATGGGGGGTGATAGGGATTGTTTGGAACCAAATTCATGTTCAAAATTATAAGTTATGAATAAAGTGTGGAATAATCTTCATCGAGGTAGGCTTACTAAATTTATACTGAAGATAATTGAACATGAGGTGGGTGTGGTGAGAGATTTCATTATCAGATGAAATAAGAGGGTTATGGAGCTAAAAGGAGTTGATTAGATAAGTTAAGGGTATGACATATGATGGATCAAAGATGTATAAATACCAATAAAAAAAACATGAACTACTACAAAGGTTCTTCTGCACCAATGAATTTGTCAAGATAGATAAAAAGGGATTCCCCCACATCGACCTCCCATGGCAATGGCCTGAAGTATGCCTAAAAGTTATGAAATACTTGATTTTTTAAGTTAATAACACCCTAATATTCTATCATCACTTTTTATTATTAAATAAATTTTAGGGGTATAAAACTAGCCTCCCCTTTTATCTCCTCAAATCCCTAGAGAACATTGCTTTTACCCATCAAATAAATGATGCAAACCCTATCATGCACCAAGGCCTCATCATACTTTTGGTTAAGCATAGTAAAACCCTATGGGGTAGGGATGTTAATTTGTAGGCATCATTTACTAAGGATGAATCCCCTGAGGAATACCCTACCTCTGGGTCCTATCGTCTGTTAATCAGCATCTCCCCCATGCTATTCCTTTATCTAAAACATCTACTAAAGATCCTCCACTAAAACTCATTATCCCTAAACCTAAACCAATCCTAATGGATGAGGGTACCTATGGGGAGGTGGTTAAGAAATTAAAAACACCCCTAATATAGGAGATCAAATCCAATAAAGAGCAACTAGAAAATTTCAATAGTAAGCTTCACGAGGCTAGGATGAATCTAGTAGGCTTTATACAAGATTGAAATGACATGAACATTGAAGTGGCCAAAATAACCCAATACTTATCCTATTATATTAAGGTGGATATAAACCCCATGAATCAAAAAATTATGGTGTTAGAGACTCCCTCTCCAAATATCCCCTACATTATCCCCACAAAGAGGACCCTGATGCAAAAATAGGTGTAAAAGAGACCACATATGATCTTACCTAGGGATGACATAGATGGCCAAGAAAAAAGAATAAGGGCCAAAATTTCAAAAATTAAATAGGGTTCAAAAGAGAAGAATACCTAATATATGAAGGAACCAATGGATGGATTCCCCCTCCTAGAATAGATTTATGTTTATCTATATGTTGTTTTGCCTTCTGTAGGGATAGTTAGCTAGTTTTTGTTACTTTTTATTATTTCTACCTGAGGGGCTTACTAATTCATTTTATAAATTTTAACTATGATTCTTAGTCCCTATAAACCCATGTCATTTACCTTATCAAATAAAAAAATATTCACTAGAACCTCTTAATAATTTAGGGACATTGGGTCCTTTAAATGAATGTAATTTACTAGGATGAGTGCTAATATTAATCAGATTCCTATGAATGTAAGAATTTACTGGAGGCTTCATGTTATCTAAATTACAATAAAATTTATTATCAATGACTTATACTTGATCTATATTATTCTTTAGACTTGTAATTAATTCCTAAATTCTCTATTTTATATGATCTTCCATTGGAAGTTTTAGTAGGTTTCACTACTTGACTAGGCTAGTTTAACTTTATGTTATACAAGAGTTAGTAGTGATAATATAATCATCAATAGGAATATAATTATAAATAAAATGAGTTATAGGTTGAGGATTAACAATCAAAATATACACTTGCTAAAAAATTCTTGTTATTTTCTTTTTCTTATAGAAAATATTATGCAAGAATATTGAATGATGGACCATGGTTGATGGGAATGACAATCCTCATGATTCAACCTTAGAAATTAAACTGGTCATACTTGAGTTTTAAAACTGATAAAAGTCCTCTGTGGTTGAAACACCATATCCTCCCTCCCATATTCTAGGTAGACTAGATCCTAAAAAGCATTTCAAAAATTTTTGGTTCGTTTGTGGCCATTGACCCTTCTACTCACTCTTGAAAAAGGATAATTTTGGATAGACTATATGTGATAATAGATATGGACTAGACTCTTCCTAAATCCATTAGGTTTAGGTCTTCTTTGGGATCTTAGAATCAAGAATTTGTATTTGATAGGGATAATGAAATTTGCTCAAGTTATAGGAAATTTGGTCATCTAAATAATTCATGACGGAGGCTCATAGAGTTCTAAATCGCATCCTCTACCTAGAGGATGATAATGATCCTCAAGGGAACTTAAACTATGATGGGTAGGTTCTATATCTTCCCCTTGATGAAATTTTAAGAAAGGTTAGGAGCCAAGCTGAGTTATAATACATTTTAATTTTTAATAATCTATGGAGCCTATCATAATTGACTTTGTTGGTTAATGCTTCTAGATGATGGTCCTCATTTTTTATTTTGGATTATTTTTTGTTCTTCAACAACCTATTTAGGAGTTTGGGATAGGGTCCCATCTATGCATGGATGTATCCCCTCTCTCTTTTTGGACTTGTAAGGGAATTTTATTTGAATGGGTCCTTATCTTTTACATCTTTGGTTATTTTGCGTGCTTGATTTGGGTTACTTTATTGCTTTGTTAGCTCTGTTGGTTATTTTTTTCTCTTTTTTAGGGAGAAATGAGCCTCCCATTATTCTCGGTCTATATTCCACACTAGTCAAAAGTAGGTTTATCTTAATCCAAATAATGAAAATATACTCTCTTTCTTGTTGAATATGATGATTACTTTCCTGAATGTGAAATTAAGTTTGCTAGATAAGATTAGCATACCAATCTATTTCAAACATTACTTCATATTCTTCCTCAATTATAAACTCAAGAATGTGATGTAAATCATAATGTCTATTATACTAAACAAAATAAACAAGATTAGAATAAATATCTACTTGATCCTGACAATATCAAATTTAGGTTGGATAATAGGAGGAGGACCACAAATGGTTATGGGAATAAGAAATGAGACAATGAATAAGGATTAAAATAAGAAAATTAAAAAAAAAGCTAATATTCTTGAAAAAATCCCTAACAGAGTCAACAAATTTGTTGAAGATGTTTTTTTTACGTCAATGAATCAACCTTTTTACCTATCACAAAGGTTAAGATATAATCAAACTAGTTTAATCATAGGAGGTATAAGGAATAGAAATTGATATTAAGATTCATATGGGGGTTTTAAATAATTATGAGAATAATTCAATTAATCAAAAAATGAATTATACATCATTAAATTTTAGAAATCACATACTTAATAATAAAATTGGAATCAGATTAAAAATATATAATCCAACCTATTCAATAGAGTTATGCCTATGAAAGATACAATATCTTGAAGGAAAAATCTCTAATCCATATAATTTATTATCAATTTACATCTCTATCAATATATTAATTCTAAAAAGTCTAAAACAAACTAAAAGAAAAGCAACAAAAGAAACCAAATTACAAATAAAAAATAGAAGAGAAAATCAAACAAGGAAACAAAATCTAAAACTATTATACTCGATTAACACTATCAACTAAAGATAAAACTAACTAGAAACTAAATAAAGAAATAATAAATATAAAACACTTATTAATAATAATCTAATAAAAACTTCTACCTAAAATAAGACGAACAAAATAAAATAACAAATTTGAATGAAATCTAATAACAACTTCACAAAGTAATGAAAATTACACTATAAATAGTAAATAAGCATCAAAAGTAATCTAAAAGGAATAAATTAAAAAAATAACAACTAATACTAGAAAGACAAACAAATGTAAATATTTAATAAATCTAAAGATAAAAAATAAATGAAAATGTAACCTAAATAAGAAACTACTTAAATAAGAAAGGTAAATAATTAAATCAGAAACATAACTAACTTATATTAAAAATAAATTATATAATTAGAAACAAATATGATCTAAAATATAAATTAAAGGATTTAAAAAAAAATAAATGAAAGAAACTATTTAAAATAGAAATCAAAATTTAACTAGAATATAAATAAAGAGAAATCTAACTAAAATAATAGAAATTTGTGAGACTTGGAACAAGAATCAACTTAGAAGTGTAAAAGAGAAATTTATTGAGAAAGAAATGAAATGATTTTGATTACAAACATAATCCTAAAAAGAGAATCAAATTACAATCAATGGATTAAAATTTTTTTACAAACTAAGAGGTAAACATCATTATTCAGGTTAAGTACAAATTTTTGTGTGCATATGATTGCATATCTACAATCATCAAATGATATTAATTCCTGATAATATTTAGATAATCAAATATGAATAAATAATGAAACCTATATATACTTGTGTTATTTAAATAGATTACTTCACCATCATAGAATATATTTTTTATTCTATTTGTAATTGATTGTTTGATCTTAGAGATGACTACACAAAATAAGAAAAGAGGGAAAACTTTCAAGCTTAAAATATATCTTGATACCTATGTGTCTTTCTTTTTATTCTATGTCTTTAATATTTTTATGAAGTAAATCTTAGTGAGATAATTATTAATCAAGTTACAACTAACTTTTAATTAGTTTTAGTTAAAGTTAATTGACTTTTAAAAATCAATTAGTTACTTATAAGTTATAAATTTTATAATTTAGCTTTATATTTTTAAATTTGATAAACTCCAAGAGATTAAATAATAAATATAGACCAAATTAAAATTTATAATGTGTGGGGGTCATTTGAATTGATTAGACATTCATTTAGACAATAATCTAACTACACATATAATAAATAATCCATACTTCTAATATTAAGTGATATAAACCTCTTTAAACATGAATAAACCATAAATATCATTTATCCAATCATAAATGATAAAAAATAAGTATAAATAGACTAAAATAAATTCTACTATTTTTTGAAAGAAAGTTTCAAACATTGTTTTGTAAATCAACCTCTATCACCACCAAGAATGCATCTATCCATAAAAATCAAATTGTAAAGTATATACAAAAATAATTTACTATTATACTAAAAAATAAAAATAAAGTCGAACATATCATAAACATGTCAATCAAAATCACTTTCAAAAACTAAATCAATGAGTGGATCCCCCTTATCTATCTAATACCTTATATATTACATAGAGGTAGCCAAAAACTCAATACAATTAATGCATCCAAAATCATCATCAAATTATAACTTTAATTTATTCATCACTCGAGTCACCATGGGATGAATCGTAGGGATGCTAACACATTTCTTATAAAGGTAGGTTTATCATGTTCAGATGAAGAAGGTCTAGTAATTAATGGTAAGGAAGGGTTTAGATCAATATGGTAAGGATTAAATCTAGGAATGAACTAAGGATGATAATTTAGAACTGATTCAATTTCATTATGTATTCAATGAGAAAACTCACTTGATGCACCTAATCCATAAGGATGAGATCTCCAAGGGGATCTTCTCAGGCCTATAGCTGGTGCACCACAAAAACTTGCTGAAGAAGATGGAATATTATCAAAAAAAATCTAAAATATGGTGTTAGATACACAAAAAAGAATTGAAACATGAGTTCTATAGTTAAAGGGGCTGTAAAACATGTTAGTTTCCCTATAACTATGAAAATATCTACCATGAGAACTACTACGTGAAGTAGTATTCTTGCCTTGTTCATCATTGTCTCTACCCCAAATACTCCTCCCTAAAGCATGAGATTCTGGGGTCCATCTTGACATACTATATTGAATTAATTTGAATATAAGAAACCATAATCAAAATATTCAACATCTATTTGAAATTCAAAAAAAAACTAAAAACTACAAAACCAAAATATGAATATTGCCACTATTTTCCATTTTTAATGAAATAAATGGGTACAATATGAAACTACAATGATCATTTCATTTTAAAAATGTCAATATAAATATTGAACTATAATTATAACTCCAAATATCATGACATTTTTATATTGTATTTTATAATTTTTGAGAATGAACATCAAAACAAGTAAACATTTAATCACTAAATTTCATGAATAATTAAATGTTGCACCAATTTTTGTGTGCAACCAAAATAACCTTACAAAATTATATCAATTTTTTTTTGCCTATATTCTAATTCCAAAACATTTGTAAAAATAATATGAATCATTTGAAGTAGAAAAAGAAGAACCCTAAAGTCATGCAAATTTATAACCTCTAACAACACTCAAAACATTATCAATATGGAAATGATCAAAACATTGTATCATAAAATTTGATCTAAATCTATGATTTTACACAAAATTATTTAAATCCTTAATATTTATTAAATTGAATGGATATAGAATCACATTTGAACACATGCAAAATATCTATCATATAGGCTCCAAAACCATCTTCATTATATCAAACAAGAAAATGAAAATATTTTTCAAATCAAATGACAACAAACTCAATTGAATGCATGCAAAGTATAATATTCACTTCATATCTAAATTAAATGCATTCATATATTATATAAACTCATAATATGAGAAAATATTGTATTTTCAAACTTAATAAAACATTGTAATATTTAAAACAACTCTGCCAAATATTTTAACACAACCCAAAAGAGAACAAGGAAAAACCTACATACATTTTGGTAAACTAAATGTATTAATAAATAATACATAATTAAATAATATTATTAATTTCATTATAGCTTCTTATTCCATGAATATTATAATTTTATCCATTATAAAAAATCAATAGAAGTCAAATACACATGCATTCACTCATATAATGAAGTCGAAGACATAAATCCAAGAAAATGTAGCATGTAAGTGATAACAATCACGTTATCATAGAAAGATATATGAAATAAACTAAAAATTTCCACATAGAACCAAATCATCAAGATTTACATCTATCTAACTAAAATCTAAAGTATGCATGCAATATTTTCACATAATCTTTCCATATCACCATGTTATGCATGTAGGATATAATTTTATCGAATGAAAACTCAATAAACATAATGAAAAAGAAGATATAAAAACATGGTAACATCATATACCACAAAAATGACACAAATACATGCAAAATTTTCCATTTTCATCTGATTTCTAAAACAAAAAAATATTATGTATACCTTCCTCTTTAAAATATAATCCACTTAAATGAACATGCAATCTCCTTCTTATAAAAACAGAGATTCCTTATGAAAAAGAGTTATATATAAACCATATTGAAGCACATTATTTAAAAAAAAATGATCAATACATATCTTGACCATGGTTTGAGTCTGACAGACACCAAATACATTCACAGTCTAACATCCTTATCTAAACAACAAAAATTTAGAGCCCATTTTCCACCTAAAAATCTTGACAAATGGTGTGATAGTCAAACATTAAAAAAAAAATTATACTTCATTGGTTACTCTAACTGCTCATTTAATGAATCTGAGTGATGTGTCCACCAGTATATGGCTATTCACTATTACCAAAAACCAAATCTTGGCTAAAGGAAATATCAAGACTACTAAAAACTTAGTAAGAACTTTAGAGTTTTACCAATGTTTTCACCATGATTCCCAAGCTCGAGGTGAGGAAAATTGTATTAAATCAATGTTAAATCCAACTGATGACAAATATATTCACAATAAATTGAATACAAATCCATCACAACTTTCCACTTAATGCATTAAAAACTATGAATTGGATATAAATTTTGTATTAACTCAAATGTACATAAGCAATATGCCAAGGTTCAAATAAAATTTGAACTTTGTACTTATGCAAAAAAATTACCCCCACCAATAGTTGTGTAATAAAAAATATGAACTATTTGTGACATGATTTATATTAAGGGCCTATTAATTTATAACAAGATGATATAAATAAAAATCAATGTGGGAAAGACATATACATGTTACTGCATTATAATTTGCAAAGAAAACCATGTTACCTTAGATATGCACAAGAATGCTTCTGATATTTCCAAGAGACATTAAAAAAATGTTGTGGAAATGGATATTGAATTCACATAACCATGTGTTAAATCTATAGAAGTGGAATAATCAAACAACCAAACTATAAATTTTCTCAACTTTCTCATCATGCATCAATGCAATTAATTAACAAAAAAATAATGAATGATTATTAACTAAATGAAACTTTCACATAATTCAAACACAAAATAAATTGTGCAATAACCTTGTGAAAATTTAGATCAATGTTATAACATAACAAGTTATGTTACGACTACAATGTCAACTATTTCCCAAACAAGATGGAGTTCACCATTGTTAGAATTTAATATTCATAACATTATTAATTGTTTTATAGGTTTAATTATTTTAAACCTATTATAGCATGTTAGTTGGTTTGCTATTATCAAGAATTATATTCTAAGAAAGTTTTTTATTACCCATGTGTATTAATGTGTAAGTTGTTTGTCCATCCTATTTTTTAGGAGGTTGTTGTGCTACCTCGATGGATATATAATATCCAAATGTATTGTATTGAAAATATGAAGAAATAATATTATACTATGTGATTAAGTTTTTCAGTGTGTAATTTTTTATTTGGCTCTCCAATTTGTCAATAGTGTGGTATCAAAACAAGTTGGTAATTAGATATGAGATTAATTTACAAGTAAAATATCCATATGGAAAGTATCTATAATTGAATTTTGTTCTAAACTTTGTCATGAGAATTGAAAGTGCGCAGTCTTATAGCAAATTAAATATTGAGATGTTAGAGCTTGGCTTTCCACAGATCACATTGTGACATGTTCATGCATTATTAGTAAAAGGAGATTATTCATCAGAATTTAAATCACCTTAAATCCATGAATCATTGTTTCAGCCATTTCAATTTTTTCCACATGACCTATACACAATTTTCAATGTATAGTCCCTGTACATTTCTAAAGGATCATAAGCGAATTACTTCCAAGCATTCCATAAATCTTGATGGTCTTCTATAGAGGGATTCACTATGGATTTGAGTTGTATAAATAATGTTTTGAGGTGGTTTTTATTATTGATATGATGTGTTGATTCCAATATTTATGTTATATATTCTAGAGTCACTTTATTTTGTTGTATTCATTTCCTCCTTTGTTATCTCAATTTGTATCTTTTTGAATCTTGATACGGATCTACATATCATTGTTCAAACCTAAATAATGATCAAACCTGGATGTCTTAACCATTGGAATCATTATATATCATTTTTATCTCAGCTCATAGTTGATCCCGCTTTGCTTGGCATCTTCTTCAAACCATCTTGAATCATCCAATGCATTATATTTCATAATATCTAGTTAGAGTTCTAAAAAACATACCACATGGACATAATAGAATTAAATCTTCTTGATACTAAATGTATTCCAACCTAACAACCCCACCATTTTCACCAAAACATTTATATGGGTATGTCAGTATCTCTAGTAATTTATTAAGTTATGTGTCAAATTTAATTTAAGTTGATATAGGGTGCTTTTTTATTTGGTATTGAATATGAGCAAATCTAAAAGTTGTGTGAGTCATGTCCTATATATTTGATAAGATCAATGATTTATCATTTTTTAAAAGTTTTTAGAAATGGACATTTTATATTTAAATCATTATATATATTTCAATGTTATTATCAATATAAATGCCTTGTATCTCAGAAGAAGTCTATAGTATTTTATTTTGTCTTTTGTCATACATGTCAAGAGTTATTAAGTTAGGTCATTTAAAAAGTTATTACTTTTTTAATAGTTCTATATATTTATTTTATTTATGGGGTCTTTATTTTTTAGGGTCCATAGTCAATGTTTGGTCATCAAAATTTTTAAAAATATAAAAAAAGTCAATTTTTAAATGTGTCAAGTATGTCATCATTTGTAAAATTCCTTCGCATCCATCAATCATCAAATTCATTTTTTTTTAACAGACACATTTTCACTTGTATGCAACATTCAAATTGTGGGGGCGATTTTTCCTCAACAAAACCATGTAGCTAAACTTCAAATATTCATCGGTTAAGTGAAGTAGTGAGATAATGAAGGCTAGATGATACATAGAGGTTGGAGGATAATTGGCATCCTCTCATGAGTTTCCTATGATAGGGTCACATCATTGCTATGGTGACATTTTTTAGTGTGTTTATTTTATGTTATACATGGTATGGTTTTATTTTGTAGTGTGGTTTTTTCAATAAAATACTGATCATTATTTTCCAATTAGGTACTTCCTAATGAAGAACATTATGGGGAGAAAAATCATTAAATTAGTACTTGGTTCTTATAAAAGGGTTTTTGTAAATTTGAGAAACCACCAAAGTGTATAAAATAGTAAACACCTCTTGCCACATCCAGGTTCATGGTCAACCTACATCAAAAAAACCATATGGGTTTGTGGTATTCCAAGAAACCATCGAAGGTGTTAAGTAGAGAGATGTATTCCTATCACTTCCAGGTTTGTG
Organism: Torreya grandis; assembly: GCA_037957365.1. Taxonomy (NCBI): domain Eukaryota; kingdom Viridiplantae; phylum Streptophyta; class Pinopsida; order Cupressales; family Taxaceae; genus Torreya; species Torreya grandis. Next base: position 16,927 of record JARHVA010000854.1, on the reverse strand, counting down.
TTAATCTTACAAATAAAAACTAAGGTGTCATCAAGACCATGAAGCCATAAAAATGGCATGCCACATCAAAGGTGAGTAGGATACGTGTAGAGTGTAAGAACTTTTTATCATGTTTAAATCAAGGGGGTGCTAAGAATTAATAATGTTAAGGTGGTGAATGTTAGAATGTAATATTCATAGAATTATTAATTGTTATATAGGTTTAATTATTTTAAACTTATTATAGTATGTTAATTGGTTTTTTATTATTGAGAATTGTATTCCCTTAAGATTTTTTATTACCCATGTGTATTACTAGGTAAATTGTTATTTGTCCATCCTATTTTATAGGAGGTTTTTGTGCTACCTCCATGGATATTTAATAGCCAAATGTATTTTATCAAAAATATGAATACATAATATTATACTATGTGATTAAGTTTTTCTATGTGCAATTTTTTAATCATCTCTCCAATTTTCCAACAATCATATGATAATGAAGAGTGCACATAGAATATATTGCAAGAGAGATGAAAATATACTAATTTATTGAATAAAACAATTGCTTATAATTTGATAAATATTATATTATGCATCATCTCAAATTAGTGAATATAAATAATCACTCAAATATCAAAATATTTAATATTCACTTACACATAAAGAAACATTTGCTTAAATAAATGTACACAAGTTGGCCCCCACTATTACATTTTAAAATTATGATAAAAGTCATCATATGGTAGAATTAATCATGTCAATACTTTCCAAAAAGGAGGGGTAATGAAATTAGGCATAACACCCTATTTATCATGGCATTATTCATTTTGACTTTCCTCTTCACTTGTGATGTCTTTCTTTATATCATATCCACTCTAGAGAATATCTCCTCTATCATTGTTCCAAGTTGTGACTTTGAGTCATTGTTTACCTTGGCCTTTTATTGCACCATCCTTTTCACTCTTTATTCTCTACCCATTACTTATAATGGATAAAAACTCTTCACAACTTCTACCAATGGATCTTGTTGGAATATGTGTCACTTATCACCTTTACATGCTTTCTCTATGTGAATTTATTCAATCATTAGCAATCTTTTTTTGTTACCTTTATGTGTTATTCACATGTCCAATTCACCCTTATCACTAGGCATCATTCTTCACCTTTTTGCCTCTATGGGTGTATTATCCACCTAGAAAATATTCACGTACCCTACTATTTTTCTCTTCTATCATGATCATATGAAACAAACTTAAAATTAACAAACTAATACCATGAAATATCCATTCATGATCCTATGTATCTCATTCTCCAAGTTTTATGCCTTCCACTTATTCACTCCTTGTCAGTTGTCTCATTTTCAGTGTATACCAACACTCCTACTCAATAATCTCTACTATATGCCTCAAAGGTTGGCATCCACTAGTCTATGTACTCTTCAACACTCTATACTCTCCACAACATTCAATCCATTTTCTCATCAGCTCTTATACTCCTACATTCTCCTAAGGTGATCAACCTAATTTGATATTAGTTAATACATTACCATGATAAGGGTTCCTAGTGAAGGGATGCCCCATCATACAACCTATAAGGATTCACACACACACACACACACACACACACACACACACACACACACACACACACACCAAAATAAAAATCCTTGTCTTCTCATTAATTCACTCATGGGTTAGAGGATATTTGTATCTTCCTAGCTTCTAAATGGAGTTCTCAGCTCTATCTAGACCTAGAATTGGATTTCACACACACACACTCTCTCTCTCTACACTTAAAACAAGCAACATGTTATTCTTGGATTGAGTTTATACATGAAATATTTGATTTACATCAATGGAGTCAATTATATCTCCCTTCATTATGTAAGGCTAAAAAACTTCTTCTCTTTGACTATTTATATAATTTGGTATATTTTTACCTCTAGTATCCAAGACTCATAAAATAGGACTCGATGCCTCTATTTACAACCTTGTTGGTCTAATTTACCTCATTAATGCTTCTGCCTACTTTCCCACCTTTTAAAATTCAAATTCATGGTTGGGAAATAAATCCCAACCAACTATCACATAAAAGAGACTAGAAGCTTCCATGTCCCACCTTGATGTTGACATTTGTGGCACTAAGTCAAATGTTTTGACCTTCTAGCTACTTTCATGTGTCTCAACTTGATTTGTATTAAAATTTTCAACTAGTCTATATTTTTATTCCCTTGATCTATGTAAACCTTATCTACTCTCATCTGATTAGTTTTAAAATCATTACCTAATGTTTAAAAGGGTTCTTATGTATTTTAACATGTTTCACTCCACACTCATGACCTTCATTTATGTCATTAAACATTTATGTTCTAGGTGCAACCTTATTCACACATCAGGTTCACCTTGTTTGTTCTGATAATCCACACATGTGCATTCTAGAAAATATTTAGGTCCTTTATGTGTTACCAGATAAATCTCTACTTCATCACCTTCCTCTAATTCCTTGGAGTAATTTATTTTTTACTTGTTTCATCTGCAAGTATTTGAATATATGCTCTCACATAATCTTTAAATGTTGTTGGTATCATCCTTTAGTGCATTCTCTCATATTTTATGTAAGGTTACCCTCTTAGGCTCCATGACTTTAAAAAAGAATTAATCCCTTTATTTATCAAGCTTTCATGCTCTCTTAAGGCAAGAAACTTCATTTTTCACATTGCTTCATATATGGCCCCTTGATAATCCTCTAAATAGATTATCCTACACACCATCCATACATGCTTTCCAATTTTTCATCTTAATCACTCATCTAAGGATTTACTTATGTGCTTCATTAGTAAGCCCTTCAATGTCATCCTTTGACACCCAACTCTTCTTCATTTGTGTGTCCCAAAACTTAGGTCAAGTAGGATTGAAGGTTTACTTGGGATGCTCCTACATCAATGTCCCATCCTCAATACTATAATTACCAGTTTCCAAATTTTTCCATTTCTATAATAATTTAAAATCTATGACAATAAATGTGGTTTAATGATTAATCCTAAGTGGCCAATATGAGTAGTCTCTTGGGAACACATTTGGAATAACTCATTTCAAAACTATAATCAACCAAACTTAATATTTAATATATGGCTAGGTACAATATTTGTCATATTAATAACCTATAGCTAATCAATCCGATATGCATCCATAAATGTTTACAAGTAATGTGAGATATTCACAGTAAAAAATTTACATACATGTCAATGAAAAAACTCTAATCAATAATTATATAGTTAAAATAATAATTAAAAAATATTGAGGAAAGGGTAGATAAACATGTGCTCTAATTCTAAATAATAATGTACTTTTAAAATTATGGCTAATTTCAATGAACTCCATGAAGTGAAAATGTAGAGAAATAGACAATGAGAAATTATTGGTGACTCAACCAAGTATCAAAAAATATGAGTCAAATCCAAAATCACTTAATAGAAAATAACTAAAAATACATCATCTACAAATCAACAACTGAAAGTAGTCAAGGAATCAGAGCCACACTACATGAATCAATTAAAAATGTCCTATGTAAATATACAAATCAAGTATGTGCTTGAAAATCCATGATGAACAAAAGTATCCACATGTTGATATAGATACATTAATCTATAGAATAAAAAAATGTATCCATAAGTTGATATATCTATATGCATCTCTAAAATATCATCACAATCTGCATCAACTCTTAGTTTTTTTGAAATATCAAAAGAATATAGATCCATAGCATCAAATCATACTCAACAATCAATAAAACTCAAAAATTTGATGATTATCTCCAAATTTGAGTCTCAATGTTTCCCTTATAAATTTATTTTGGATAAATACTATATACGATGCCCTTGAAAATTAAGTAGGTTAAATCAACAACACAAAATATCTCGGTACTTTTAAATATAAATGCACAACTCAATATGCTTTTTTTGGATTTTAAACTTAATTAGGATAGTTTTTAAGCTACCCTTTTGATTTTTAAGCCTAGAAATCAAGTGTACAAATTTATATTAAAAAAGAGTAAAATCTCAATCTCCATAACCTCATACAATCATATCACATCAATAATGACCATCAACATCATCATGGGTTGAATATCTAATGTACTCAATGGAAACATAAATGTTTTGTATAAAAACATATAACAACTCTCATCAAGAATGAAAAAATAATAAATATCTCAATAGTACAAGAAATATAAATAACTGGATCAACATCAATACGAAATATCTGAAAAAAATGAGTATCAATAACATGGCTAGAATCCAGACCAATACAAGTAAAATCAATGAGCTCTACAAGGTAAATTTTATCATCATCAAGATTGACACCAATAATATTAACATCCTTATCATTACTAGACAAGTTATCATCATTATTAGTGGATTGTAATCTCCCATAAAATTTGGACAACATACAAATCAAATCACTATCTAGAGTGATCTATCAAACTGATATAAATAAGCTTCATAAACTCTATAAATGAAATTTGGAGATAATAATGTTTGATTGAATGAGTATGTTTTCCATATGATATACAAGGTTGTAAGACAAAAAATAACTATAGGTATGACTTGAACATCCATAGTGACAACATGCATTTACTTTTCAAGTTTTAGTGCAAGTTGTGTTTAGTTAACTTGATAAGTCAAAGGATTTAACTTCACTAGAATGACCAATAGATGAAGACTCAACTTGAATTTTATTTAGAATAACTTTGGATATAAATCAATGGGTCTAGAATTATTTGGTATATGAATTTCACATCGCCATTAAACCCTATACTAAATAATTTTTATTTGGTTGTAATTTCTCCCATACACACACAATAAGTGCATAATGGATAATATGAACATTAACATGGATATGAGTAATAGTTGATGATATGAAATAATTTTTAACAATAATATCTTTGGCACTAGTGGATGATACATCAAGTTTTATCAAACCATGGATAAAATGTTTGACAATTAAAATTAAAAATGGGTTTGACAATTGGATTTTGTTGTGCATCTATTGTTGTTTTCTACCTATAAATATATTTTCATATAATGGAGTGTTGATGATATAAATGTATTAATAGTGGCTTGAATTGGATTGAACATTCTTCAAGAAAAGTAGATTCACATGGATTTAAAACTAGAATAAAAAATGATAGAATTCAATTTGTGGAATATGTAGAACCCATGATGCAATTGAAAAAATAACTCAAAGATAAATAATCAACACAATCCAAGTCATATAACCCATGATGCAATTGAAAAAATAACTCAAAGATAAATAATCAACACAATCCAAGTCATGCTCAATTTAAAATGCTTGGAAAACAAAAATCATTAATTTGAAGGATATTTACACTTTGATCTAATTCAAACAAGTCAATTGATAAATTTTACTCCCTATTTTTTACAAAATTTTATACTACAAGTTTATTTCTCCATTATGCAATCAATTTTTAACATATACTTAAAAGATACATAAAATCCAACACATTTTTAAAAATATCAAATTTCAAAAATGTTTGGGTAGAAGATATTTGATTCTCCAATCCATTCAAAAAGTGGTTATGCATCAAATTTTTTAATAGGATGTAAAATATAATTTGTTTTTACATGTATCACTAGTTTTGGGTAGTCTACATCCATCTCCAATGAAATCTCTAAAAAAATATTTGATTTATAGCGATTAAAATATATTAGGTTGATGAATTGTACCCTTTTGTGATTGGACTCATTAGAATTTTATCAAAATCTAGTTTTCAAAAGGTTAGGTTTATGAAAAAATATTACGTAATAAAAAATGTAGTATTGCAAAAATAAATGGAGGTAGTGATTTTTCAAGTTTTTGGTAGAAAATTGGAATTGACTCATATATGAAAAATAACATTTAAGAATTTTTTGGCCTTGATCTCATGATTTGAGTAGCTGAAAGTGTATGTTTATATAAACATAATGTATATTGATTCATCTAAAATTATTTACATGAAATTTTGTAGGGAAGTTTTATTTTTAACAAAAAAACATAAGTTATATGCACTTCTTAAACCACAAATTTGGAAAAGATTTGTATTATAATTTTGTCAAGACTTGAACCTGAGACTTATATAACCAAAAAATAAATTTAGGCCACTACCAACTCATATTATCAACTATTTTTGGTCTAAAACTGCCAATAAATTAAAAATAAAAATATTCTAAATATATTTAGGGAGCAGAAATATGCATGACACCCTATTTAATATGGGACTCGTGATTTTCATAGAGGCTATTTGCACCAAATTAATTTTGATTTTTTCTCTTCTTCATGGAAGTGAACTCCATGTGTTGTTCCAACACTTTTTGGGCTACTCCTCTAATGCTTTACAATGATGTTTTGGCACTTTACACTTTGTTTTAAACTTATTATCAAATGTAGTGGTACCATGCATGTGTTAAACACCATATGCCAACATATAAAAACTTTTAAGGATTAAATAAAAGTTTTTACTCCTATATATATTTTTGACAACTATTGATAGAGTATTGAGGAAGAAATTTAACACCATGTATATATATGTTCTTATAGCATATAATAAGAAAAATTTTAAATCTCTACCACAACCACACATTCCCACATCCTTTATGAGTCTTCTGCTATAATTTTACAACATTCAAAAATTATAAGTTTCCAAATATCCAAAGAAACATACCATATTGTAATATCAATTCTATAAAAAGACCTAAATTTAGTAAATGCATTTCTTATAACAAACTAATTTACAAACAACAACTTTAATGGTTTTTAAATTCATTTTTCAACAATATAATACATCTCTTCTTATTTCCAATTCTTTCTTGTGAATTTTTAATGATTCTTATTTAAGAATTTATGGACATAAATAGTTATTACTCCTACATCATTTCATCAACAAAGATTCCCTTAAAATTCATCTTCTTCATGTAATAGTTTTTCAACCTCCATAAGAACCCACAAATTTTTTACCTTAAATCTGTGAAACATTTTGGAACAATCAACATGTCAAAAGGTATTGTTTGATTATCAAGATAAGCATTTATTTTCATTTAATGGAATTTTTTCAATGTATTACATGGTCTAAACTTGTTTTCTAATTGATTTTGATATAACTTGTTAATATTAAATCAAGTGCTTGGTTAATGTGCACATGAATCCAAACCATTTGAGATCTACACTTTATACAAATTTTATACAATGAAATCATATAATTATTCAGCATGCTACAACTTATCAACCATTATTTATTTTTCATGTATCCATAGGTCCAAATAATTAAAGAGAGTTTGAAAAATATCAAGAACAACTGACTTTGGTTATTGTGTTCCCCTCTTCATGTAATATTATTAATAAAAAACTCTTTCATCTTATATAGTTCCATCTAGCTTAAGAATTTGTTTATTGTTACTCAATGTCATTTTCAAAATGTTCTATGAGACTAGAAAACTTAACAATTGGCTTGAATGATTTTATACATGTTATACATTTACTAATAATAAAATCTAGCCACTACCTTACTAGTTTTAACTAAACAATGTTAGAACATTTAATGACTAAGTGGTATTTCATTAACTCTAGGTCACCTTGGTGTTGATTAAATAAATGAATAACATATTATTTATTAACCCAAGATAAAAACCTTGGTTAAATAAATAATAATATTATAGTTATTTAATTCTTACCAAATTTTATTAAATATGATTTTGAGATAGATGGACCCATTATTTCACAATGGTCACCTCCCCTCATGAATTTTATAAATAGGGTTTTAACCCTATTGTAAATGCATTTGATCTTTGATATGATTTCAAGTGAACAAGGTTTTGTGAAAAAATAAATAAGAATTGAGATTGAGAGGAATTATATTGGGGCTGGATTGGTTTCTCACAATGAACAATATTTTGGTGGGTTTTGTTTTACCTCATTGAAGTTTTTCCATAGTAACTTTGTGTCAAACATTGATCTATGTGCACCATTTATGCCGTGCTTATCATTATTCATTCTAGATCTATCCTATGTATTTTTATTGATTTATCAATTCTAACATGGTAGTAGAACTAGGTGAGTGGATTTTATTGGCAGGCACTTCTATATTGATTCATATATAACTTTAAAAAATCAACTTAAATATATTTTATTGGCCTAGGATACCATATTGGGAGATGTAAGGCCTTATGTGAGAGATATACAATTAAAAATCTCAAGATAATGCTTCTAGTGGCTATTTAAACATCAAGATCCTCCTATTTAACACTCTATACCCCTGTCAAGCAATCATATTTTTTTTCAAGCAAAATATTTAAGTTTGGGCATGGTAGTAGGGCTTAGTACCTAAAGAAATTCATAAAATTTATTTAAAACACTCATGCTTCCAATTTTTGGTGTTTTAAGGTTTAAATTCTTTAGTTTTGATTTCTCAAAGCATCTGAAGATCATTTTAGAGGTCAACTTACAGTATTTTATTTTTTCTTATCACCTGGGGTGCCATTGTATGGCCATGAATGACACTGGCATTAAAAAATAAAAAATCATGTTTTTTGCATGAAATTATTTTTTGAAGGCTCTAGATGCTTAATTTTGTAGTTTTAAGGCCTCATGAAAATTTTTATAGCCTGAGAAACACTAGTTTAGCCTATTTAAAATTTCTCTCTCCTCCATAGATGGACTTGTATAATATAGTAAAACACAACAACAATTTATGAACCAAAAATCAAATTTTGAAGTCATATTCTTCTTTCTTGAAGGATTCATGAAGAATTACAAAGTTTCATACCATTTGGTGATCTATACAAGCTTTTGTGATCTCCCCTACTTCACCTAGAGTGCCATAACTAGTTACAAGTGAGTATAATAGTTTGTAAAATTATTTTAAAAATAATTTACTTTATTAATATTTTAAATTTTCATGGGTCCCACATTGGGAGATAGATTTTTTACCAAAAGAAGTTAAAAAATAATAAGTTTTTAGCTATATAAAATTACATGCATATACATATATATATATATATATATATATATATATATATATATATATATATATATATATGTATATGCATGTAATTTTATATAGCTAAAAACTTATTATTTTTTAACTTCTTTTGGTAAAAAATCTATCTCCCAATGTGGGACCCATGAAAATTTAAAATATTAATAAAGTAAATTATTTTTAAAATAATTTTACAAACTATTATACTCACTTGTAACTATATATATATATATAATTTTACATATATATATATATATATTAAAAAATTCAATTTAAAAACATTTATTTATAAATTTATGCATGTATTTTATTGAAAAGCTTTCTATAAGGGTTGACAAACATTTTTTTGCTAAAACTTACAACTAAGGAGGTCCCAAGTTCAAAACTCCATAGAGTAAATAATTTTTGACTTGGTCAAATCATTTTTTAAATTTAATTTAATTTGAATTTCATTTTTTGGTTTGCATGCCAACCTTTCACACATTTAAAACCCTAGTTGACCTGCTAAATTTGTTTCAAATTTTGACCTAATGAATGTTTTATTAAACATAGTCATGTAACCAATAAATTCCTAGATTTTAGCACATTACATACATATCTACATGGTCAATTTTTTTTTTGAAACTTTCTATTATTAATTCTAAAGCTTTTTAATAATAGTGTCTACGTAGTAGTTTTGAGTATGACTCTTTCGACACCTAGTTTAGTGCAACTCTAACTCATTTTTTTGTATTATTTGGCATCTAAATTATGTAATAAAATATATTTGTATGTGTGATTCACTTTATTTTTGAAAATAATCCAAAAACTTATTAAAATTTTTTTGTTTAAAATAGTTGTTCTTATATTAGTATATTTTTGTGACACCTTGTTTTGTCACAATATTTTACAAATTTCTTGTTTTATCTAGCATTAAATTAATTAATAATTATTTTTTTTAAATTTCAATCTATTTTTACTATAAAATAAAGTTAAAATTCACACTAAAAAGGACTCATTTTAAGCATTTGTTTATTATCCTGTTTAAAGGGAAGTTATGGCTTTGCCTCATTTTTCTTTAGATAAATCTGACTTGCTTAATGGAAAAAACTACAATATATGAAAAAATCATGTTAAAATTGAATTTATGGTGTAAAAATTTTATAATATTATCATTGAGATTGAAAAATCCCCTTCTAGATGACATATGATCCTTGAGCTTACCAATGCATTTAAATAAAAATCATAGGAAGCTATTTTGATTATCTTGCCAAGTGTTAAGGATGAATTACTTCTCCACATCGATAATTAGGATTATCATATAGATTATTGAAAACTCCTTGAATCCGTGCATGAGGTTGCTCATCTCTCAAATATTATTAAGTTAATCCTTGAATTGCTAGTTATACTTATTAAAGGTGATGAAAAACTTGTGAATTTTCTTGCTAAAATTAAGAATATTAAAGCTTAGTTAGATAGTTGTAACTATAATTTGATTCAAGATAAACTAATTTATTTTATCATTAAATTAAATATTCATGAAAATTTTATGAATTTTATTTAAATTTTGAATTCTAAGTATCAAACCGAGTAAGATATCCTTGACCTTACCACTTTATCTACTCTCCTAATTCAATAAGAGCAAGTTATGACAAATTTTGATTATGAAGAGAATGCCTCTTAGGTACTTATTACCTTAAATAATGTTTTTGATAAAAATAAAAACTAGAAAATTTTAACTCTAATTTTACTTCTATCTTAAATAGGAATAAGAAATATGGTAATAAGAATCATAAACCTAAGTTTTAATGGAAATTATAATCTATGTGGTAAATTTGGTCATAGAAGGGAAACCTATTATAAAATAAGGATATAATTAACAATCAATCTTCTAAAAATAATAAAGGGAAGAAATTTAATCAAAACAAGTAGATGAATCAAAACCCTAATCAAACTAGCAATTAAGATCATAATGTTATTACTTTATATGTTGGTTTATTTACTTAAAATGAAAATGAGTGAATTTTAGATAACAATGCATCACACGAGATGACTTACTTATCTAATATTCTATGTGATTCTAGAGATATGTATGAAATAATTTACTTAGGAGATAATTCATTTTTAGAAGCAACTAAACAAGGAAAAATAAAGTTTTCAAATGTTTTTATAAATGATGTTTTATATGTAACTAAACTTAATAATAATTTAATATCTTGTACTCAACTTATAAATGATAATTTATTTGTAACATTACTTAAAGTTAGTTGGTCCATTGAAAATCAATTTGATTCCTTGATTGTTGAAGGTTCTCAAAAGAATGGTTTCGTAATCACCTAAAAGTGGTAATTAAATGTTAAGAGTTTAGTTTGAGGTACCCTATCCCTAGGCTTGACATAGACCTATTATAGAGATTTAGAATTAGATTTCCATCCATTTAATAGACCTTGTTCACTTACATCATATCAAGACATAGTCCCTAAACTATCACCTATGACCCCAATCGAACTTTATTAGAATTATACCAAAAGGACATTAGCACCACATTTGAGACACTACATCCATATGACACTAGTGTCCTCAACTGGGTGGTACTATCCTTAGCCCTAACTCTAACCAACATATACTTCTTCAAATGTGTGCCCCTCCTAAGGTTAGCATAAGCTCATTTTATTATTTTCACAAGAAACAAAACTCTATAAATATAAGTCTAATCCACCTTTATTCACTAGATGGAAAATAGATGAAAAATATATTCAAACCAAAGACAAACTTATGAAAAATAAAAGTATATTATCCCTATTCTACCTTAATTTCTATATACTACCATTTACAATAAATTTAAGTCCAATTTTTAAGTATTCCAAATCTCAAGCACATTTAAGGCATCTAAGGCCACTCTCATTATAGCATTCACTTTCACATACATCAAGAACCAGGAGGGAACACTATATTAGACTTGATCCCACTTTGAATTATTGGTATATAGGCAAATCTCTACATAACAAGGTGTTGAGGATGTCTAGTCTATCCTACTAACACCCTCAAATCTTGCTCATATCATACTTGTAAGAAAACCAGGGTTTGCACATCAAATCAAGCTTTATAAGTATAATATATAGTTATAGGATTTAGTCTCAGAAGAACATAATATATAGATACAGGTGCAGGTGCTCCCTAAAAATAGGAATAGTTCTCTAAAGAGGACATTAATTCCACATCTTGGACACTACACATGGATGGCACTACTATCCAAACTGGGTGCTATTGTCCAGTGAATATATGAATATCATAATCTTAATTGTAACACTCAAAGCTACTTAGATCTCCAATTTTATAACCCATATCATCTATGACAGTCTATTTTTAGATACGTCTATATTTATTGCTATTATTATAAAGTAAATCAAGGTCAAATTAATTTATAAAATGGTAGGATAATTATTGTAATTTCTTTAATTGATTTAGACATATCAGCCCCTTAACCAAACATAGGCAATTATTCATTGTAAAAACCTAAAAGGTTAAATCATTTGGTAAACCCATCTTACTTTGAGCATTGCATAAAACCCTGGATTGAATTTAATTTATATTTTTGTACAATAAATTTAGGGTTTCATACCTCTGATTTTATGATTTTATTTAGACAACCTAGCTAAATAAAATTAATTTTACATTAGGATTTCAATTTATTTTACATCTAATTTAAATTGTTGCAAATAAACCCTTGTTTCTAAAACCCCTAACCCTATATGCTCTTAGGGTTTGTATCCTTTTTCCTCATATTTTCATTAGTTAATATTAATTATTCAAAATTCATTTATTCTCTTTTAGTATCTCTGTTTTAACTTATTTTCTATATGCCATATAAAAAAAATTCTCTCTTCCCTTACAAAAAAGTGCTAGACTATGTGGCAATCTTATAGATCTTATTCAAATTCCACCTATATGACCCTATAATAAAGACAAGGAACCTATCAAAACTCTAGATATGAATCCTTCACATCTTTATTATGTGTAATTTGATGAAAGTAAATCCAAGGATGAGAAATATAACCAAGAATAAGATTAGGTCCATATTGAGGATCAGGATAGACTACCTCTACTTAGTGACAATGATATAGTTGTGAACAAAGATTAGGTATTATAGGGATTCAAGGATAGAATTAAAGAAAATCCACATGATCATGCATAAATTTTATAATCCATATTATAAATCAAAAATAAAAACAACAATGGTCAATCTTTCACCCCTCCATTTAATGATGTTATTGCACCTTCAAAGGGGCCCACTCAACCAACTCAGATAGCACAACCAAAACTTATTATTTGACCATCAGTGATAAATACACCAATTATGGATATTTATTCTCCTCCTAATGTATAATCCCTTATGCAACTAGTTCTTTCTTTGTAATCTAAGGTGTTACATCTTGAGCACAAAGCATCTAAGCCTTCTCACACCTTGGATTCCAACATTCAATTGCATACACCACTAGCACATCGCATTGTAGAAAATCCTTTACCATCAAGTTTATTATCACCCAATCTCACATTATATGATGGAAAGGGTGACCCATATCATCACCTTCAATCCTTTCATGCATCATGCTTGGACTATGTGTCGAACAATTAGCTTTTTACGAAGATATTTCCATGTAGTCTCAAGGATTATGCCTTAAAATGGTTATATGATTTTCTTAACCAATCTATTATGAAATATAATAATTTATTAGATATGTTATTAACATAATTATCTATCAACATAAGTGACAATATCTCATATGCAAAAGTGTCACAACTCAAGCAAGAGTCAAATGAGCCTGTAACCAATTATGTCTTATAGTATAAGACAATCCTATCAAAATTGACTAGCCCCATGGAAGATAGATAACTTCAAGATATATTAAAACAAATTCTATTACCAACACTTCATGAATAAATATTATTCAAGAATTTTCCCACATTTATAGACATGTGCCACATAGTTAAGGAATGAGAGGTTAAACTCTTAGCAATGGGCAAACTGAAATATACAAATGGATTAGATTAAATTATTAAGAGTTAAATCAAAAATCCATATAAGGTTAGGACCATAGAGAACAAAACATATCAAAATAAAATATTCAATGAAGCTTTAAAAAATTCTCCTAGATTGGTTTTATCAGCTCTTTAGTGTAGAGTATTCACTAATCTACTAGAGTCACTAGCATGAGTTCTACAACAACTACTGGAATGCAATGTCATATTTCTCCCTCTCATTAAAGAGGTTGATAAAAAATGACCTCTTCCAAATATTTAAGATTAAAATGAATTCTACAAATATTATATGGCACCAAACCACACCAAAAATAGATGCATTAGCATAAAGCACAAGATACAAGACCTTATTGAGGCAAACATTATTGTTGTGGGCACACCCATCAAGGCAACAAAATAATAAAAAGAGGCAAAGGTACTCAATATATTTTTGTGTATTTTTCCTAAGCATACAACTAATGAGGTAGGGGGCACATTAGGTGTTCATTATACATATCAATCTCATCCACCACTAGATTCCTGTCACATAGTTATAGAGGAGACACATCCCCCACATAATATTATAGGCATATATCATATTATAGTTCCACCTAGACCACTTATCACATTTTCAGAGTAGGAGATTGTGGATGATGAAATAGATTTACATGCACTATTCATATGAGCATATATAGACCATCATCCTATTCATAGTGTCATGGTTGACAATGAGTAAAGCATAAGCACGTGGACCATGAAATTTATAAGAACTTGGGATACATAGATCATGATATATTCCCTAATAATACAATTATTAGTTGTTTTAGTGGCCACATTTAGATCTCTATCAGGGAGATAATACTTCCATTACAAGTGTGACCAACACACATAGCCACTCAGTTTCTAGTAGTACCAAGTGTTGGTGTATTCGACATATTACTGGGAAGGCCATGGTTAAAATATCTCAAAGAAATCCTATCTATAGTAAACTAATGACTCAAGTATATACATGATAACTAAGTGGTTAAGATTGAGGATGTCCCATATGAGTATCCTCTTCCCATTCCATAACTAGTTATAACATAGATTCTAGTCACACTTCCAATATTGACACCAATTAAAAATTTAGTTCCACTACTAGATATTGCATGGCTATTTATTTCATCAAAAATTATAACTCTTATGTATACATCATGGTGTTTAGTATATTCCTCAAAGTAGGCTAGGTCTACTTTAACAATCTCTACATGCAGACATACTCTCCCTCAGAGACCATTGTATTAGAGGTATGTTACAGATTCTAAAGGACATCCCTCTACATAGTTCACACCAAGATCAATTATATTGTTTTTAGGGGTTATTAACATAGGGTACCTACATCACCTATAGAGTTTCTACATCTACCAAATGCATCCCCAAGACCCTTAAAGTTCACAAGGGAATCATAGTCAGTGCCACAACATCATAGAATCACTACTCAAATAGATTTAGGTTCAAATTATACATCATACAAGATCATGGGATCATATTCACCCTTTCACACCACACATATGGTCACTATTCCACTATTTGACATAGGTCATAGTGATGGTGAGTCTCCCATGAGATTCATTGGTTAGTATGGTTCCTACCCTTGTACATACTTCCTTCTCTCTCTCGCTCTTTGTACATAGTTTACTTTCATATGCTTATAAATATCTTATACTCAAAAAACACAAAAATAATATAATCTCAAAAGGTAAAAACATTCAAATATTTTAAAAATCCAAAAAAATTATAGATTGTATGCATTGTTTTGTTTATATTTTTACTACTTTACATATATTGCATATTAATATCTATCACTTTGTAGTTGGTTTTATCATACATATATGTTTTACTTATTCTTATCGAGTGCTTGAAGATTATAGATAGGACTCTAGTCCACTACATTGATCTATAACACCTATCATCTACCCATTTGGGGCATTCACACCGATCCAATTTTATACAGTGATACATCCTCCCATTCAAAGGCATCTCTTACACAGTTGCTACAACTAGGTTTCATCTTCACATACTATACATTCTTGTTATACATTGATTTATCTTGATGTTGATCATTGTTTTTCTTTTTTTAGATTTTTTTATTGATAATTACTAGTTAGCTTCAATATATATGCACCCTGACATCCACATATATTTGTATTAAAAAATTATACATGTTTTCATTTCTAGTTCTTAAATTAGACTTGATTGTGTTACTATGATTTCTAAATCTTCGAGGGAATTTGAATATGACATTATTCCTTAGCTTCTACACCACTTCTCTATTTGTATGCCTTGGACATGTTCCCATGTCCCTTATGTGTGGTCTTTCATGCTTCTATATGTGGACATTCAAACATGTCCTTTGCATGGATCTATGCCAAATTCCTTGTTGTTTACATATGTGGAACAAAAAACATGTCCTTGTATGCTTTCATTCTCAAATTTAGTGACATGTGCCCCATGACCCTTATTTTATGGCCCCTTGGCCTACTTTTCACATGAATCATGTGCTTGTATTTTGTATTCTTTATATGCTTCTACTACCATGACACTTGTATTTGCTTATTACACACACACACACACACACACACACACACACACACACACACACACACACACTAGATTTCAATTCCATGAAATCTCTCATGTGTCTACCTATCCTACTTAGGAGACTTGATGAGAATCATGCCCCATCCCCCTAGGTAGTTACTCAAATTTTAATATTGTTATACATTACTAACATCTATCTTAACACCCTTGTCTTATGTTAGATTACAACATATATCTTACTTTTTATACTATTACTTAGATACATTTACATTCTAATGTTATGTTTGTATATTATATTGGAATATCATGTTCTAAATAACACATTTTGTAGAACTAATTTTTT
>JARHVA010000853.1:4325000-4327388 GCA_037957365.1 Torreya grandis | reverse complement strand
GACTGTATCCTACCTATGCCTCTTGGTTTAGGAGGTCCTATAGATTATTTATGTGATTATGCATTAAATAAAAAGTATATAATTAATTTTTACCTTATAATATCATTTATTTAGTCATTATACCCATTTTTTTTCATTTTCTTGAGCCATAAAACCCTTTTAAGAAGTCCAAATCACTAGCTCACTGCCCCTTTTCGTTCACTATATGTCATAGTCATCTAAAGTGACTATAGGTGCATGTTTACATATGAATGGATGTATATATATGATGTTTTATATATTATTTTGTGTTACTATATCCATTTCATTCTTTCTATAATCACTTTGGGTCATGTCCATGCCTTAATAACCTTCATATTTCACTATTTTGGTCCATACTGAGACACTCAGCCTTTGGCCCCTACTTGTAGCTTATTTTCACTCCTTAAAAATTGAAATAATGTTCAAATGTACCTTAAAAAACCATTTATATTCACTTTTTTCATGATTTAAGTCATTTTAACCACTTCTAGTCTATCTCTAATGCTCAATAACACTCATTCAAGCTACTAACCTGCTGACTGGCTATAGGTATGAATTTCTACAGTGTAAAAACTATAGGTGTTGTATGGGAGGTAGAGAAAATATATGAAACTCATTTATATGATATATTATCTCACAGATATTACCTCTACATAATTATACATTAACATTATTGGTATCAAGAACAAGCTTCCACTTTGGATGGAAAAGACCTTATTTGGTTTATAGTCTTGTATACTCCATTGTTTGGTCAACATTACCTTTAGGTATTTGAGGCCTTAACTGAGATGATCCTGTTATGAAAAGACCTCACATGGGTTCCCTAGGATCAAAAGGTATTTATTTATACTTTAATCATCTATATTATATCTTTATATCATTAGTTATCCTTCAAATTAGGGTCACTACACCTTGACCCTATTGTAGGTACCCATTTGGCAACCTGTACAAACTGGAAGATGTATATAAAGATCAATGACATCACTTTCCATATTTTGTTGATGATATTTAGGTCCAAAAAAGGTATCTTTTAATAATTTAAAATTTATAAACATGGGAATAATTTCCACCTTGTAACATTGGTGAAAAAGTTCTCCTTTTGTTTTCCAACCTGTTAGAAAATATTGAAGAGATTCAATGTTTTTTAGGGCCACCTTAGACCTTAAAATTATCCTCATCCATTATTTATTATAACTTAAAATTTATCAAGGTTCTTATCTTATGATGGGGTTACAAGTAATGGTCATTTGTATGCACTAATATTTCTTTCAAGCCATGAAGAGTTGATAACCTCGATTGGTAGAACTCGAATGATGGACTATGATGCCCTTGATTTTTTATTGCTATCTCCATGGTTGTACTTCTTTGAAGTAATGATGAAATATATTGTATGTTGATGAGAATTCAACATAATTTTCATATGTTCATATTAATTTTTGATTGTTATGTGAGATTAATATGTCGATACCATGCCTATTTGTCAATATTATAATCTTATTCTCATTCTACAAAATTATTATAACCTAATGTTAACTTGGATTGTATAAATTTATCCTTTTTGGTTCATTTGAACATAACCATTTACATGTATTCAAGTGAAACAAAACCCACTGAGGTGAAAAGATACTTAGAGAGGCTAAGGACCTAGAAATAGTCATATGTGGAAGAATGAGTGTCGTTTATGGTGCTTGGGACATATCCATGTATTCGTATATTGATACGCCTTGAACCTCATAAACCATAAGTTATCTTTCTTCATAGCATCTTTTATGAGTAATTACCCCTAGATAATTATCTTAGATCACCTCTTTTGGTTTTGGTTGTGCATAAGCATGTGCGATATTTGAATATTGCTTTCTTATTTTAGTGAAGTGTTAAGACTGACACTCTATCCTAAATTCACTCTATTAGTAATTCCCAAATTTTTGTTATGGGGTTCTTTCAATTTTTTGATCACACTACCTATTTTTTGTCTAAGTACACATCTCAAACTAGGGAAAACATAAACACCTAAAAAAATTCTTTGAAATTTAGTTAGTGGTTTTTTATTATTAGTAAATATGGGATTTAAAATGGGACCCTTTCCTTTAATATCCTTATCCTCAGCAGAACATAAAAATACAATGAAAATACCCTTAGCACAAGGTTACATTATAATCTTACCTTATACTAATGATACTTACTAATGGTTCATTCTCCATTCATGGAGGTTTGGAGGCTACGCCAAAAGCTATTAGACCCTTAAATCATTCCATTATTAGAGAGACTATTGTTATCATTTTTATTCTATATGGGTTTAATGTATTTTTATATATCTAGATGATTTTTTTAAATGTTTCATTTTAAAAAAATAATGATGACTTCTAT
>JARHVA010000853.1:4305000-4320000 GCA_037957365.1 Torreya grandis | reverse complement strand
ACTACTATTTTATTCTAAAGCTAAGATCACTCAGCAAAAATGTTATCATGAGTCATTCCATTTGATAAGATTTTTTTCTAGTTTTTATCATATTTCCTACAAGTTATAGTATGAATCAATACAAGATGGTGAATTATATCAAAGGCCTTTTAATTACTTGTAATGTACCAATGGTGTAAAATAGATAAAGAAAATATAAAATTCACTAAACCTCACTTGTTGGCACTACACTATTAGAGAGAAGTGTAGACCTAAACAAACATATGTCAAGTTTAATAAATTTGTTTATTAAAAACTCTTAATTACATTCCCTAAGGGTCACACAAAAAATTTGAGTAAAATACAAAAGGTAAAAAAAAATTATTATGTCTAAATTTTCATTTCATTCAAATAACTTTAGATTTTACAGAATTATTTAAAACTATAATTTCATATTTTTTGAAGAGTAGTTGGACAACAAAACTTTGTTAGACCCTTCATAAAGGACATATCAAGGGTACAAAACATTCATTTTGGACAATTTTTTTGTTTTAATATTTTTAGAATACAACTTATTGAAAATTGAATATTATAATTTCAAAGGTTTTATAAAGAGCAATTAGAGATATAGAGGGTGTATGCCACGTAATTGATTCTAACATTTTTTAATCCATCACTTATTTTGTTTAAAGGTGGTCATGTGACCAGTTGATTTATAGGTTTTCAAACATTTTAGACATAATGAAATAGCTTAGTTTGTGATTTTAAACTTTTCTCTATGTTTTTTGTGACAAATATATTTAATGATGTATAACAATGCATTTAAGATAGAAACTAACACCTTCAAAGTGCAAATTTTCCCAATGCCACCTCATGATTGTGTTATCAATTAACACACTATCCTTTATAGGTCCATCAAGATCCTTATGATTGACAAAGTGTAAGTATCACAATGGAGGTTGGAGGATCTGTTAGAGGCTAGAGGACTATTACCCTTTTCCAGTTAGTTATTCACTTAGAATTTGGGTTCAATGTTTGAATGGATTTTTTTTTTTGTTCTTACTTTTAGTTTCATTTTTGGCTTTATATACCTAATATTCATGACATGGAACAAAAATTATTAGTTTGATTTTATTTCCCTCATTTAACAACTTATAAACTCTTGCCTGATAGGGGAGAAGATATTTCATTGGTTGGTCTTCAATCAATTGTTAGTGACAATATGAGTTGATAGGGGTTAATAACACCATGAGTGTTGAGAAATTTTTGAAATCATTTATTGGGCATCAAGAAGATGTGTCATATAGAGTATAGGTTGTCACTTGGACAAGTTCCTATGTGGGACCTTATGTGGGTCAATATAGTTGGATAGGCCTTGATTGTGTTTTAATATAGTATAGTATGATGATCACAAGGGATGAGTAGGCCTTGATCATGTTCATCAATATTTTATGCCACAACTCATATGGTGGGCTTCTATATAGAGTGACATCATATTTGGTTAGTACAAAGATGAAATTACACTAGTTGTAGTTGCAATAAAGTTTTTCTGATGACTTCAGATTCATTACTTTATTTATTTCATTATCTACACCCATTTGAATCAAGGGGAACTTTTTTGGATTATTTTAATGATTAAAATTTATTTTAATATTTTATTTAATTTTATTTATTAATAAATAAGTTGGTTTATAGGAAATTTTAGTTTTAATAGTGTAACCACCCAGTGCACCTTTTTAATCTTTCACCTCTCTTTGTAATTAATCATCTTGAATATATATAATTAATAATTTTGTGTGAAATACTTAGTTTATGATATAAATTTCTCCTATTATTCCTATTCAAGGGGCTAACAATCCTTAATTTATTGAACCAAATTGATTCACTTTTTATTTTTATCTTTTTAATCAAAGGGAAAAGAATAATTACATGGTCATATGGTTTAATGTTCCTATCTTCAGTAAAATAAAAAACTAAAATGAAATTTTACCTCTAGCATAAGGTTAGACTTCAATCTTACCTTCAACCAACACTTGATAGTATCTCGTTATTGATTCATGGAGGTTTGGGAGGCTAGGTTAGAATTCATTAAACCTCTAGATCATTCCATTAGTAGATAACCACTCTTGTTATCCATTTTATTCTATATGTGTTTGGTGCTTTTTAATATATCTAAATGATTTGTTTAAAATTTTCATTATTAACAAAATTATGATGAATTTTTTAGCTTCAAATCCCTTTTATACATTCCCATTATTCTTCCCCTCCTTTAACTTATATTTATGTAGTTTAATTCAAGGATTTTTTTTATGGTTGTAACACCAATTAGGATCGATATAAGGACATGACCCTAATTCCTTTGCCACCATTTTCAATGTCTAGGTGCATTTGACTCTTTGAATCACCTTTCCCATTTATATTCATTAGAAGCTGGTCACTCACATAAGTTTCATAAAATTATGAATTCAATCATCTAGAAATGGACATGGAATAGTATTTATTTGATAAAAAAATTAAAACCAATAATTTATCAACTATTAACTAGAATAATATTTTGGATCACTTTGTTAATTTATTTATGTTATACATTTTTTTTAATTAATACCTCTGTTGACTTTTATGGGTATGAAATTATATAATGGATAAATAGGAAATGATATCTCAAGTAACCCTTTTACATAGACATCCAAATTCCCCCATCATCCAGTTAAAATTATAATATTATTAATTTCATAATGACATGTGTCATAGGATGAATCTAAGATGAAAGGTGACAATTAGGAAAGTGAAAATGGAAATTTATTTCATAGGTTGTAGGTTGGCCAAAAAATTCAAGATTTATTAGGACCGCTTCTATGGTCCTTATACTATGGTAATGACAGTTTCAAATTTTGGAGTGCTTGCATGATATATTATGAATGCATGAGGAAACATTTTATAATTTTCATAACCATTTTAAATGTGACTTAAAATCCTTTATAACATCACATTAAAAATACCTAAGATACTTATATTATTGATATGTATCATTATTTATTTAGTTAATCACTATTCATATATTTTACATGTTTTATGACACTTAATTAGAGGTAGGCATTTTTTTCAGTACAAGGTAATAAACTTATGAATTTATTAATTTATGCAAGTTTAGTAATTGTGTTAATTCATTACAAAATATTTGGAATCAATACCTACCATTTCATACCTTATATATTTTTATGCCTTTAGTATCATCCATAAAATTATGTTAAGATTAATAGAAATAAAATTTAATGATTAAAATATTTATGTTACACCCTTAAAATATTGATCATATTAAGATATGCATGGTCAACATGTGTTGCACATAACCTTTTACTTACTCCTCTAATAATATCTATATTTCATATTGGTAGAAATAGTCAACTTTATATGATTAGGTATTCCCCATAACATAATTATGGTATATAATTGAGGTAGTTTTGAGTATTACATCATCATATTAGGAAGTATATATAATTACTCCTGTGATGTGACTACAACAATATAGGTGGTTTTTAACCCTATTTTTAATACATTGAGTACTCAACATGGTAAGCCTATCTACAAGAGGTAGAGGTAAGAGTGTAGTCACATTAGGGAGTAATAAGCATTTATGTGTTTATATATAGATTTGGGTGATACTTACGAATATATTAAAACTAATTTGGATGAAATATTGAGATAATCTTGAAGAAATAGTGTCAATAACTATAACAAATCTATAATTATTTGAGAAAAATATGCCTTAATATGAGGATATCACATATTTAGAAGCATACATATATACCATAGACACCAAGGAGATAATAAAAAATGGATTAAAAAATGATATATATCAACTCAACATAACCATGGAAACCACCTATGTAAATTTGGCTCAACTCACAACTTTTCTCAAAAATTTAGTTTATTTACAAATTTGGTTCAATAACTTAAGACTTTAAAAATAAGTTATTAGGTACATTTCCTAATGGATAATGGTATGATCCCATTACTTGATTCAAATAAAGAAGAAAATCAACCCATAACCAATACTTATTCTTAGTTTATACACTTCATGATCATGGACATAAATAATTATTATGTCAAGGACCTGCCCAATTAGAACATCTAAATGGAGTTAGATAATTAGGAGTCTCTTGATGGAGGGGAGAGAGAGAGAGAGAGAGAGAGAGAGAGAGAGAGAGAGAGAGAGAGAGAGAGAGAGAGAGAGAGAGAGAGAGAGAGAGAGAGAGAGAGAGAGAGAGAGAGAGAGAGAGAGAGAGAGAGAGAGAGAGAGAGAGAGAGAGTGTACATGGAATTTAATATGGGCATAAAATATATAGTTAGGAAAGGAACTTTAGGGTGGTGTGGTCATATAGATTGATATATATAGGGGTCAACCAAGTTAATGATTCCATTCCATACTTATGATTAATGGGTGATGCATTGCATACTAATCCAATGATGTATTCCCTTCCAATCCCTTTCATGTTAAAATAGTGATTAACATGGTCCATTCCATACCAATTGGTGATGTAACAACATTATTTATCTATATTAGGTTCCATGCTTGCATAAGGTTAAAATGACATCCTTAATTTTTTGAATCAAATCAATTCATTTTGCTTTGTTAGCTTTTTAATCAAAGGAAAAACAATAAATATGTGGTTGTATGGTTTTTTTAAGGGAGGAGATTTATTTACATTATAATAGCATTTTGGTAGATAACTACTTCATCAAATTATATAAACCATGACAAAGTAGTATAATCAAGGATTATATTCATATATTTTAGACCTTATGACCTTGTGAGTGGATAATTTTATGAATAAATTTAAGGACCTATTTTTAATGGAAAAGATGAATGAAAAATCTCAACTTGAGGATCAATTTTATCAAGCTATTTTATCTTATTATTTTACTATGGCACATAAAAAAGAGGAAAAGATTTTATCTACTGGGAGATATAATTTCACTAACATCAGAGATTGTAATACCCTGACATAATTATTTCTACAACAAACTAGATTAAATCCTCGTAAAATTAAATAAAATGGAGAAAAGCATAATTTTTTAATTTTGATAGAAAAATAGTAGAGGATATAAATGTGTGAAGAAGAAACTATTATTCAATGGAGGAGCAAGTAGAAAATAAAGATAAAGAAGAAAAAGAAATTCAAGTTGAAGAGGATCTAGAAGTAGCATTAGAGGATCTAACAGACTATTTTCTTCCATCTAATATTAAAGATTATTACATACAAAACCATCAATATTGTAGTATTTTTAAGCAAGTAAAGAGTGACAACATTAATTTATATAGGAGGAACTCACAATTACATCAATTTAACATGTTTGTCATGCAATTTAACTAATTTATCTTTATAACTAAAAAAATCAAGTTATGATTGATGATGGTTATATATTTATATATTAAAAAAATGCCACAACACTTCAACCTAGAAATAGGGGACTCAATTTTGTGTTAAGAAATGAATAGTCCTCACATTAATTTATGTGAATAATTATGGAAGTAATAATTCACTATTAGATATATTTGGTTAGATTATATTATTAAGTTGTGATATTGTTGTGAGTTGCAACAATATTATGATTATAGGTTTGTGAGTAAGAATAGGGTGTGATGAGATATTATGGGAGAGTATTTTGGCATGATAGAGAGATTGGTAGTATTTCAAATGATGATAGACTCCAATTATGTAGGAGATCATTTTTGTAAAAATATCTCTCAAATTTGAATAAAATAAATTCCAAACTTATTATTGAATATCATGTATGCTCCAAATGAATTAAGTATAGGTTTAGTGTGTACAAATATGAACTAGTTTCATTATTTAGTATTAGAGCATAGTTATTACTCATATTGTCAATGGCATAATGGTATTTTTCACATGGACAACTACAAGTATTTGTTGTCTTGTATATGACTCAAATTACTCCTATAGTTTATACAAATTAATATTATTACATAGGATTTAAGATTGTGGCATGTCCCCACTATGCTCAACTCAATCAAAATAGAGCTATATTTACTATGATCTACTTGTCTCAACTTTGCATTGATTGGACATTCTACCTAGCTCACATTGAGATCAAAGATCAACATCCATATGGAAGCTACATTTTTGTTGGCTTCCACTACCATACTTTTATTCTCTATGCACATTCTAATTAGAATATTGGGTAGTAAATTTCACTAAGATGGAATCATCTTCTCGTTAGACATCTCAAATCTATAATTCATGTGAAAGAGATAATTATTGGCCCATAGAGTTGTCATAAAAATCCCTATGACCTATCAAAATATGTTCCATCGAGTTTCCAATCTCTACACACCTCATTGTAATATGATTTGCATAGTCTTTCTTATGTATTTCTATAGTTCTCTCATATCTTTTATAATATTTGGTGAGTTTTGAATTAATCCATCACTCAATCCTCATCTTGTCAGCTACATTTCTAATTCTTCAACTCACCTTTGGAAATTCCTAATGAAAAATGTAACTCATTCTTCTTAGGATTAAATATTCCATGCTTGAATTTGGTGATGATGTGTTATCCACAAGCTCAGCCTAGAAAATATTCTCCAAACAATAGGTCTCCAAAATAAATATCCATACCAAATGTGTATGATCATATCTGCCAACTTGTAATACACTTAGAGATGAGCAATTTGTTATAAATAAGTTTAGATTGCTCCTGTTAGCATTGACCTAATTGTCATTGTCTTCTCTATCAATATTACATTGATAGAAAAGTCCACACCAATGATGAGTATAACACCTATCCATGCACATATTCCTTGAGATTAAAAGTCTCCATATGGAGTTATCACTTGAGCTATCTATGTTTCTTCACTCTTTAAGCATATTCTACCTCTTTCTAGATGACCGTTACATATTGTGGATCTATTTCAATTAAATGAAATCATATTTGAGAATTCATCAAATGTAGGGATTCATCTCATCCAACCTGATCTTTTTCACTCGGTTATCCTTCTTGGTTATGCATCCATTCAAACTTGCTAACTCATCAAATAATGATTAATTATCTTCAACTTCCTTTATTTGAATTTAAGGTTTTTTGGTTATGTTTAGGTTGGTTAAAATTTCAAATTTATTTAAGTTATATTATGTTGTAATTAGGTGACTAGTTTTTTTATTGTTTTAACCAAATGGTCATTGGGTAAAACTTATGATACTGAGGGAGTTTAGAGTTATTTTAAGTTTATTTAAAATTGTTCAAAATACAAAGTGTCAAAATCATTATTAATGGTAAGGTCTATTGTAAATTATTTGGGTTTATTGTCAAAAATTCATCAAATTTTGCAAAAGTGTCAAAGTCAATTATGAGTCATTTTACCATATTATGTATTATTAAAATTGTTAATACAATAAAAGTCTGATAGATATGTCATTTTAATATGTCAAAAGAGTCAAGTTAAAAAAATCCATCTTTGTAAAGGACATAATTTTGAGAGAACTCAACATCCTAAAAATGTATTATCAAAATTATGGGGGGAAGTTTCTACTTTTGATCTTGAAAGTCAAATGCATTGAGTAAGTAATGTACATATTAGAGGTTGGAGGACACTCTAGGATGGAGGATTTATACACGTCTCATTATCCACTAATTAAGGGGCATTTTTGTTATAGTGGTGCATATATATATATTTATTTTCTATCCTTATTTGTATGTATGATAAATAAGAGGTGTATTTTCTATTTAACCTATCTATATTGGAGAAAAATGTCATAGAATGTGGCAATAATTGTATAGGAGAGTAGCTAACTGTAGAGATCCTTTGACTATCATACTTCTTTATGAAGATGATCAGCTAGTGAAATGCTCATTACATTCATATGGAGTAAATATGGGATACATTCTCTGCATATTAGTGGTCATATGCAATAAGATTCAAATAGTAGTATGCATACCTAAAAGCATGCATTGACATATGATTCTATTTGAGCTATTTATTTGAGATACAAGATTGAAACTTGAATAGATGGTTCCTGCTAGTAAGTTCCCACACTATATAGGTTAATTCAGTTCCCTTAGTGAATGGTTGATGGTAGATGTACTTATTTAAGTTCTCACACTGATTTGATTGATGTGTTCTCAAAAGTGAATGGTTGATGAGAAGTTGATGTGTTCCTTCTCTACTTTCATTAAATCTTATGTAACACAAATTACCATGTAAAGCCTAAGGGTGGGAATGTTCTGAAATAATTAGTTCTCACATTAATTGTTGTGAATAATTATGAAATTAATAATTCATTGTTAGATATATTTGGTTAGATTATATTTTTCAGTTATGATATTGTTGTGAGTTACAACAATATTATGATTATAGGTTTCTGAGTAGGAATAGGGTGTGATGAGATATTATGGGAGAGTATTTTGGCATGATAGAGAGATTGGTGGGATTTCAGATGATGATAGACTCCTATCATGTAGGAGATCATTTTTGTATAAATATCTATCATGTTTAAAATATATTCTCAACTCATTATTGAATATCTCATATGCTCCAAACGAATTAAGTATAGGTTTAGTGTTTATAAATTTGAACCAGATTCATTATTTTGAATATTCCTTATGTTTTCCATTCCCATGGGTATATCTCATATATTTTTGAGGGTCCAATGATATATTAATTTGGGTCCAATAGAGACAAAATTCTAGGAACTATCTGTGTGCTTTCATTATGAATTTTAGAAAATTTAATCTCATGGACTGAGATGAAGGCTCCATATATGGTGAACTCTCATTAAATATAGAATATAGAATATAGTAAATAAGGTGTTTTTAGTATTTATTACTAGATTTTTTTCTTTATAATCTCCAAAATAATGTGTTAACAATGTAATATCTTTGATATATCATTGACAAAAAAAATGTTTGTATTTAGAGATATGTCGTAAGGACTTATACAAATAATGTATCATGAACATTCCATTCAACATATTTAGGGGAGCCAACCACCCAACATCATACCTTATAGGTGATAGTATGAGAGAAAGAGTGAGATTGAGTGAATGGTATATGAGATATTAGAATCAGGTATTATTTTACATATTTAGAGTTTTTATTATTCTCAAATATTCATGGTGCCTAATATGGATGAAAATTAAAGCACATGCTTTTACTATAGATATTTTTTAAAGATACCATAAAACATTAGTTTCATATTTTTCTAACATGTGAGTTGTTAGATAAGCTACATTGATATTTAAAAAAAAAACTATATATCAGATCTAAGTATCATAAAATTAGAAATATAGAAGAGGATATCAAAATAAAATCAATAAAAGGTCAATAATTTTATTATTTTATTTCATTTAGTCTTACAAATACCCATTCTACATTTCAAAGTTTGATTAATTCCATATTCAATCCATTTTAAGGATGTTTTATTGATTTTCTTTGATGATAAAGTGTTTTATATCAAAAAATTGGAATACAATAACTACCATGTTGAGTAGGTTTTTAAAAATATCAAGCAACATAAAAATTATGAAAAGCCTTCTAAGCTTGCTTTTCAAGTCAAAGAGGTGGATTCCTTGTGTCAAATTATCTATCATGAATGAATAAAGTTGTATCCTAACAAGATAAAGGAAATTGTAGAGTGGAAAATTTCTAAAATACTAGACAATTTATTAATATTATCATGACTTATAGGTTGCTACTACATATTTCTAAAAATGTTTGGCATCATAGTAACACCACACAAAAATTCATTAAAAATTGGTTCCTTCTATTAGAGTGATAAAACCATCAAATCATTTGAATAACTTAAAGAATCCATGTGCAATAGTCTAGTGCTAACTACTCTATATTTTGTAAAAAAAAATATTATGGAATGTGATTCTTTAAATCAAGGCATGAATGTAGTTGTCGTGTAAGAAGGAAGGTCTATTTATTTTTAAACTAGAAAACTAAAAGAAAAGAGTTAACTCAATACCATATATGAAAGGTATATATTGGGTACTATTCATGTGGTTAAGAAATGGATACCTTATATAATGGGAAGACAAATCATAATAGTCTAGAATCATTTGTGGAACAAAGACTATCCTTAAAGGAGAAGAAACAATAGGTCATTAATTGATATTATGGTATGAATTCGATTTAACTTAAAACAAGGGAAGCATATTTTAATTACATATGAAATTTATATAAGGGATGAATAAATAAATAAAATCATATTTCATCATGTCCATATTTTACGTGGATTGGGTGGATGAAGTAAAATCAAGATATCAACAAAATATAAATACATGACACATTTTAAAAATCTTCAACAATCTCTTAGCACTTTAAATACATTTTTATGTAAAGGGGACTCCCTTTAAAATTACTTGTAATAATAGTGTGTCCCACTTTTAGTACAAAGAGGTCACATACACATCTAATTTATCCTCAAAATATATTGAGTTTAGGTCATGGATATTAAAAAATAAATGAGTTTTAGATTATATATACAAAGATGTAGTGTATATGCATTTTTTCATACTTTCTAAAAATGACTAAGTATTTTTAACGATTTATTTTGATTTATTTTATTTTTATTTTTTCTATTTGCATAATGGGACACAATATTATTGTAAGGATAGGATATTATTTTACAAAAATTCAATCTTTAAGCATAAGGATGTAGAAGAGCTCCATGTTTCAATGCTTTTGGGACACTTGGGTTTATTAAAGACTTATCATAGAGTTTTAAAAAAAAAAATTGGGAAGGAATCAAATGTGATGTAAGCAAATATTTTATAGAATATATAGTGTTCCCATGAAACAAAGATGTGACAATTCATACTTTAGGTATTTTTCTATGTTGATCTATTCCTAGCAACATATGGTAGGAGGTATCCATGAATTTTGTCATAATATTTCAAAAATAATATAAGGAGAATTTTTAATAATGGTTGTGATTGATATATTCAAAACATATTATTAGTTTTGTGCTTTTTCACATCATTTATTTAGCTATTATGGTGATAACAAAATTTATGGATAAAATTTGAAAGATACATGGTAACTCAAAGATTATTGTAGGTGACTATGAACCCATATTTCATAGTAATTTTTTGCTTGTCTTATCCTCTTTTTGGGGTACTTAAACGGATCATATATATTTATATCACCTTGAATTAGATGGGTAAACTTAGGTATTTCACAAGTTATTTGAGGAGTATTTATGTTGTTGTGCTTATAATAAATATTTATAATAGGTTATGTAGATCTGTTAGTAGTAAAAATGGTGGTGCAACATGTACTATTTAAAAAAAATTATGGCACTATATTGTTATGACCCACCATCCATCACTTAGTCCCTAAGACATCAACCAATAGTTAGGATAGTTTAAATGCACGTGTGTTACACTATCAAGAGGTGATTTATAGTCTTAGGGACACCCTAACCATGGCATAAAAATAACAAATTGGCCAACATATGAGAAAAATATAACTGAAGTGTGATATTTGATCATTATGAGGATGTATTTTTATAATAAAAAATCATTTAAACAACAAAATAAGGATATAAAACTTTAACCTAAGTATTATGGTCATAATCACATATTAGAAAATATTGGAAATGTGGCATACAAATTTGATTTATCTCAACTAGCTAAACTACATCTATCCTTTCATGTTTTTATTTAAATAGAGTCATTTCTTATATGATTCCAACACACACAACATTACCAAAAATTTGTGAAGAGGGAAGAATTATCTTGGAACTAGAATCCATTGCCTATACATACCCAAATAAACTATAAACTAGGATAATCATAGCATTTCTATAATTTAGAATATCCTGCATATGGAAGATATAATAATGGAATATGAAGTTTTTATGCAAAAACATTTATAAATAGTGAAAATTGAGGACATTGATTTTGTGAAGGCAGGGTATATTACACCATTATCATATTAATTATATCTCAATATGGATGAGTAATCTATAGTGTGTATAACATTTGACTTATACATTTGGTAACTTGTATATTTTTATATATGGATAATATTAGTCAATCTTTAGAGAGTATGCATTTCTCATAGAATAATTAAAATATATAAAATAAGTAGTGTTGAGTATAAGATCATCATATTACTAATTACATTATTAATTTGAGGCTTGTTGAGTATTTGAATTACTCTTTCCCATGATTAGAATTCTTATTTCAGTTGCATATTTCTTACTTTTTATTATTATGTTGATTAGAAATTCAATTTATACTCTTAAAAGTTAAAATAAAACTAATTAAAACACACAATAATAAGAGATAACCATGACCATTAACATAATAATCTATAAAACTATTATATATTTACATTTTTAAAAGGTTATTACAAAATTAAAATTAAAATTTGAGCTTAACCATCTTCACATATAATAATATATCCATAAGGACATGGAATTGAAACAAGTTTAAATTTTCCATATGTAAGTTCTAATGATTTACAAAAAAACACAGGAATACCATGTGTACCATGTTTATTGGTTTTAAACACTATCAAGTAACATCATATTTTTGCAAAGCCTTCTAAAAAAATTTTTAGAGTCAAAGAGGTGGATTGATTGTGTCAAATTGTCTATTATGTATGAATGAAGTTGGATCCTAACAAGATCAAGGACATTATATGGTGACTTTTTACAAAATACTTCAAGACCTATAAGCATTCTTAATACTTACAAGATGCTATTAAATGTTTCTAAAAAATTATTGAAACATGGTTACACCACACACAAAATTATCAATAAATGGTTCC
The DNA here is from genome assembly GCA_037957365.1 of Torreya grandis. Lineage (NCBI taxonomy): Eukaryota > Viridiplantae > Streptophyta > Pinopsida > Cupressales > Taxaceae > Torreya > Torreya grandis. The sequence goes on along the minus strand of JARHVA010000853.1, from coordinate 4,307,220 downwards.
TTATGTTAGAGTGATGAAACCACCATAGAGTTTAAGTATCTTAAGAAATCCATGTGGAACAATCTAGTCTTAGCTACTCTAAACTCTTTTGTTAAGTAATGTGATGATTTAAAATAAATCATGGTTCATTTATTTTGGAAGTAGAAAAGTATAAGGACATAAGTAACTCAAGGCCATTTATGAGAGGGAAATGTTAGGTATTATTCATGTGGTTAATAAATGTATACCTTATATAATGGTTAGACACTTCAAATTGAATATATAAAATAATAGTTTAGAATAATTCTTAGAGCAAAGACTATCATTAAATGAGAAAAAACATGGGTCACCATATGATGCTAGGGTATGAATTTAAATTACTTTAAACCAAAGGGAAGGAAAACTTAATTACAAATGCACTTTCTAACAAAAAAATAATTATTTTATGCCATCATGTCCATATTACACATTGATTGGGTGGATGAGGCAAAATTCAAATGGTGGAAAGATATAAATACACAAAAAAATTTAATAGATATTCAAAAATCTCTTATCACTTAAAATACATTTATATGTAAGAGGGACTCTATTTTGTACAAGGATAAGATATACCATTGTAAAAATGTAATTGTCAAGCATAAGGATATATAAGAGCTCCATGATTCAACACTTGGGGGGCACTTAGGATTATTGAATACTTATCATATGGTCAAGAAAGATGTTTTTGGTAATGAATCAAAGGCGATGTACTAATATGTTTGGTATAATTTATAGTGTATCAAAAAACAAATGTACAACAATTCATACTGTAGTTAATTTTCTTCATTGATATATTCATAAACAATGATGGGAGGAGGTATCCAATAATTTCATCATAATATTTATAAAATAATCATGGAAAAATTATTCAAACTAGTTGTGATTGATAAATTAAAAAAAAAAAACTTAGTTTTGTGCCTTGTGACATCCTTTTTATCTAGTACGGTGACAATTGAATTTATGGAGAAATTTTATAAGATACATGGTAAATAAAAGATAATAGTAAGTAACTATGAACCCTATTTTTTATTTTGGGTAAAAAAGAGGGTTTTTTAAATTGGGGACCCAACCCTAAACATGAGTCATGAAGGTGAGGCCTTCCATCCCAGATATACAAACAAGTCTTTTACATAAATGAAAATTTGTTCAAACCTGCAATAATCCATGTAATAAGTAATACTCTGATAATACTAGTAATGTTTACTCTAATACTGTGAACCCATATTTACTGGTAATATTTTGATTGATTTATTCTATTTTTTAGGTACTTAGTTGGCACATATATTTATATATTACCCTGAATCATATGAGAAAAATTAGATGGTCCCACAAATGCTTTGAGTAGTGTTTTATTTTTTGTGCTTATGATGAGAAATTTTAATGAGTTAACTACTAACTAACATCAAAAAATGGTGGTTCAACAATTTTTTTCATGTGTTATCCAAAATATATTGATTTATGGAACTATATGGTTATCTATTACCATACATACTTAATCCCTAAGAGTTCAATTGAGCTATATCAGTCAAAAAGTACATGTGCTACACCATCAATAATTGTTTTCTAGTCTCAAAGATAACCTAACCATTTCACAAAATTTTATGAAATCAAAAGTTGACCAACATATGAGAAAAAAATGAAGTTTGAGATTGGGTCTTTATGAGGTTGATATTTTATAATAAAAATTTTTTGAAACAAAAAAACAAGGATAACAAACTTTCACTTAAGTATTATGGTCCTTATCATATCTTACAAAATGCTGGAAGTGTGGCATAAAGATTGGAGTTATCTCAATTAGCCAAAATACATCTAGCCTTAAATTTTTTTATTTTAATAAAGTTATTGGTTAGAATTTTATAACTCACATATATTTAACAGACATTGATGAATAAGGAAGAATAATCCCTGAACTAGAATTGACTCTCCATACATGCCCAAAGATGTTGTAAAATAAGGTGATCATATAATTTATTATTAAATGAAATCCCTATCCTAGGGAAGATGCAATAATTAAATATAAAAAAATAATGTAGAATCATATACAAATGGTCAAGGATACCACTTGTATGAAGGTAGGGCATGCTACACTATTATTCTATTTATTATATTGGGATATGGATGACTATTTTATAGTGTGCATAAGAGGATCTTGTAATTTAAATTTCTACAAGTTTATTATCTATTTTTTATAAATTAATATTA